>JAPYZD010000858.1:0-36873 GCA_030522725.1 Ichneumoninae sp. B BG-2022a
AATTATTTTTATATTTTTAAATTATAATTATTTTTATATTTTTAAATTATAATTATTTTTATATTTTTAAATTATAATTATTTTTATATTTTTAAATTAAAATTATTATATTTTTAAATTATAATTATATTTATATAGTTTTTAGTTTTATAATTTATGTTTTATTCTTGTATCATTATTTATAGAGTTTTTATATTTAAATTTGTTTTTAATTATTTATCTTTTAAGTTTAATAAATATAATTTTATAATTATAATTATAAAAATTGTTTAAAAAATTAATTAACAAATTATAATTGATCAAAAACAAATGTTTATTTAAATAAAAAATAATTTTCAAAAAAAATTATATTTAATATTTAATTTTATTTCGAATTAAAATATAAATAAGAAGCTATAATAAATTAATTAATTTAATCTATAAATAATATGAAATTAATTTAAGAAATATTAAAATTAATAGAAAATTTGAAATTGTTTGAAGTTAATCTTAAATCTAAATCTCTTGATTACTCTGATATAATAAATTATATTAATATCT
Organism: Ichneumoninae sp. B BG-2022a; assembly: GCA_030522725.1. Taxonomy (NCBI): domain Eukaryota; kingdom Metazoa; phylum Arthropoda; class Insecta; order Hymenoptera; family Ichneumonidae; species Ichneumoninae sp. B BG-2022a. Next base: position 541 of record JAPYZD010000858.1, read on the forward strand.
TATCAAATAAAAATTTTATTGAAAATCCAAATTTTATTAAATTAATTGAAAATGAAAATTTCTTAAAAGAATTTCCAGATGAACCAGAATCTGAAGATGATAAAACATTTTCTGAATTTCTTAAAGATGATGCAAAATCTGAAATTATAAAAAATAAAAATTTTGTTGAATTTGTTAAAAATATAAATTTTTTTGATTTGATTAAAAATGAAAATTTTTTAAAAATAATTCAAAATGAAAATTTATTACAAATTATGAAAGATGAAAATTCAATAAAAATTGTTGAAAATTCAAATTTTTTAGAAATTATTAAAGAACTTAAATTTGATAATTTTAAAAAAAATAGAATAAGTTTTTTAGAGTATATAAAGAATATTAAATATATAATTGAAAAATGGAATTTCTGTTTAAATACAGAGATTAAGAATATACCTCTTAAAAATGATTGTTTGAAAATAATAATATTGGGACATGCGAATTCAGGAAAAACATGTTTATTTGAATTATTATCTGGAATAAATTTATATTTTCCATCAGATGAACTTCTAGAAAAAACAAAATTAAAATTACCAATTTATTTAAAATTATTTAAAAGTCACAATTCATTTACAAGTATAGAATTCATAATTCCAGCAAGTCTTTTAAAAGAAAATATATTTAATCATGAACTTTTTGATTCATCAAATAAAAAAAATAATATAAATTCTATTTTACACTATTTTAAGGAATTAATTGATATACCTGAAATTCTTGATATTGAAGAATATATAGAATCTTATTCTTATCAAAGAACAAAATCAACAAAAAATAAAAAAAAAATTGATATGCAAGAGACACCTATGCTTAGTCTCAAATTTTTAATTAAAAATATTGTTGCAATACCACCATTAATTGAATTATTTGAACATATTTATAATAAATATTGTCAATATACTTCAGAAAATTCTTTAATTAAAATCAATCATTGTAATTCTTTAGTTACAGATTTAGAAATTATTGAAATTCCTACTGATACAAATTTATATAAATATGAAAATTCTAGAAATATTATTAAAAAATTATTGAAAAATCATGCATTAAATAAAAATTCATTAATATTAAATGTAATTAATTCTGAAATTGCGATAACACCTGAAAAATCTAGTTTGCCAGTAAGTTAAGATTTATTTTTTTTTTTTTTTTTTCTAATTTTAAATTATATATTATTTCACTTTTGCAATCTTTTTTTTTTCTCTTCTATAATTATTTTTCTTTATTTTTTTTTTTTTTGCTTTTACTTTTTTTGTTTTTTTAAATTGTATTTTATAATTTATTTTTTTTATAATTTCCTTTTTGCAACTATTTTTTCTATTTTTTTTAAGGATTTTCTCCGATGGACTGCTGAAATAGATCCAAGAGGAGATAGAACTGTAATTGTAATATCAAATGCAGGAGAACTCGTCCCATCTTCTGGGAGACTAGCTCGTTCTTTAATAACTTCAACTTTTCCCTGGCATTCCGAATTGAGACAACGCGCTTATGCGATTTTGAATCAATCTGGAGAGAAGCTATTATTTCCAGCTAGACATGATTTTAGAGCTGTATTGGTTAACTTAGTTCCAGGAGGAGAAGAAAAAGTTCTTGAATTTGAGAAAATTGCTTTACAATATGTTAGGGATTTGACAATGAATCAAGGGCCAATAGGACTTAATGCATTGATAGATAATATAATTAGTGCTGCTTGCTTTGTTATTGGCTCACAATGTTCAGAGCCAGCCATTAGTTTATTATTTGAAGAAAAATGCCGGCTTCAAAAATTAATCGAAACATTCCCCGTCCCAACGAAAATTGATACAGCCGCATATTTTGAAAGCGTCAAAGAAATGAAGATTGAGAATTTCACATTGCCAGATTTGCTTAACAAAAGTTGCATTAAATATCAATATGATATTGTCTCAAAATATCAAGATCTTAAACACTTAAAGTCCAATAGCAGGTAATCTTACGTTATCTTACACATTTTGATTAAAGTCACGAGTTTGTATTCGAAACAATTACGACGGGGGAGCCTTCATTAAGCGGCATAGATGATGGAGAGAAGAAAGGCGAACAATTCGATCCTAATAAATTACAATGGCAACATTGCTATCGACTTCTCTGCGAAATGGAAAAAAAATTAGCGCATCAACTTATGACATCTTTGGAGTGAGGGAGTTGTAAACATTTAAATAATAATTTTCTCTTTCAGAGAATGCGCAATGCGTGCATTCCATCCGCAGGTATTATCGAGCGATACTTTACGTGAAATTCATGGAATACTTAATGGAGAAGTACAACGAGCTTTTTTGAGTGTGCAACTTGAAAGTCGCAAAGTGTTTCAGCTCGCATATGAGTTACAGAAACAATATGGCCAAGAAATCTTACACGAATTGAGAGAAGAAGAAGCAAAATGCTTACCTTTGCATATGTGGAAAACAATGAAAAAAAATCCTTTGTTAACAGATGTTTTAGATTCTGTCTGCGCATGTCTAACAGAAACATTCTTGGAAGTACAACGTTCTGATTTTGTAAATAAATTAAAAGAATATCTATTCATTTTTTTCAGATGCCACTCAAAACAGAAGATTATGAATGTGAAACTAATAAATTGAAACGTTATGATTGTGAAAATATTCACCTACCCAAGAATTTGTGTGGATCACATTTACTTGCAAAAGCAGTTGAGATTTTACCAGAAGTGAGTTTTTACTTTATGGAATTAACAATTTCAGACATGTATAGAGTTAGAGATATTTAAAATAAGAAAAAAACAAGTAGATGCATGTCTCAAAACTTATGAAGATACGCATCATCGTTATCCATTATTATTTAGTTCATCAGAAGCAGATATTTATAAAAAAAAATATAAAGAAACTTCTGAGACTGAAAGTATCAAAAGTGATAGTTTCTTAAAATCAAATTTCGATTCAACCGATTCAGAATATTCAGACTCTTCTTTATAATTTTTTTGAAGAAATCATTAAATTTATTTTCATAAAAAAGTTATTTTATAAATCCAGCCTTTGTAATTTTTTTTATACAATTATTGTTGAAAGGAAAATAATTATTGAAAAAAAAATAACATAATAATTATTTTAAAAATAATAAAGTAAAAAAAAAATTATTCAAAAAAAATATTTATACTCATTATTGTTTAATAATGAAGAGAATAAGACAATCTGATATTAATCCAATGTCAATAATAAACTAAAATCCAAATTAAAATTTAATAACTTATTAATACAGAAATTTAATTATTATAAATCTTTTAATAGATTTTGTTAAATATCATAAGTAATAATTATAATATTATAAAAAAAAAAAATAAAATTTTTAAATTTAATTATCGATGAGACTTCACGACAAATAATTTTTTATTTTTTAATATTTGTTTCCGTTTAAACGATAATTTTAAATTACAAATTTATCAGGATAATACCAAGAAAATTCAGACACAAAAAAATTGTAAAAAGCATCTTAGATGTTTTTTTTTTGTCATAGAAATAATAAAAACAAATTGTGTTTTTTAAAAATGGGTTTGAAAAAATATTAATTTTTAATTAATTTTGAAAAAAATTAATCTCAAAAATTATTAATAAATCACTAATAATATAAATTATTTTTAAGTATCAAATAATAGAGTCAAATAAATGTTTTTTTTATAAAAACACATGTATACAAAATTTTTAGAAAAATAATATAAATAAATAATAATAAAAATAATAATAAATTTATAATTATAAATTGTAATTATATAATGTTATATTCATAAATTATGATATTAAATTAAATGATCTAAAATCAGATTTACAATTATATTATTTTTAATAATAATGATCTAGGAAGATATAAGTCAAAGAAAAAATTATTATTTAATTAAAGATCAATAAAATTAAGTTTCTAATATAAATTTAAATATTTAATTTTTGAATTTAAAAAATCCTTATATATGCATGAGTAATTTCCAAAAATGTTTTGATTGATTAATTCAAAAATGGTATCAAAAAAAAAAAGAACATTAAAATATTAATTGAAGGTTTTTTTTTCAAATAAAATTTTAAATATTTATTTACATTCATGCGTATTGTAGCTGCTGTTAGTTTAGTTTAATAGATTTCTGTTGGCCTAAAAACTCTATTTGTTGTATTGTTGTGATTGGCTTATTTTTCAAGTAGACGAATTTTCTGGAAAGTTTTTATTAGCGGTTTGAGGCGATTGAATGATTTTTGGAAAACTGAGGAGGTATATACAGAATGGATTTGGAGTGAAGTTTTCTAGGAGATGCTTCATATATTGCCGTAAGATAGAGGGAGCAGTTTTAAGTCTCTTTCATAATACTTTGTTGAGTGGCTCAACGTCGCCTATCATCCTTGAATCGTCAATGAATTATTCTTTAAAGAAACCGTAAAATGACGAATGTAGAAGCGTGGAAGCATTTGCATTTGTTACAGACGCTTCATAATTTTTTTTCAATTTTTCACTTCGATTGTGAGTCTACACTATATTTTAGGATGCTTATATTGCACTGTTTTTATTTAACAGTTATTAATGTCTTTTATTGCCAGAAGCAGCTCTGTGACGTTCTCATTTTGCAAACTTGTTGTTTGTGCTCCGGTATGAGCGGGCGTCAGTCGGACTGTTCTTATTTGATAGGAGGTCAAATTTAGCACGTACTGGTCGGTATTTTAGCGATGATATAGTTCTACGAGGCGCATTCCTTGCAAACACAATTGCTTCCTCTATTAATTTAAGTACAGCCCAACGAAATTTCTCAGGCGTGTCTAGTCCCATGTTCATTACAGCGGAGATGTCGTTAGCCCAGGGGTTGCCGGATTGGCAGATATAAAAATAGGCTTGATCTAGAATCATTAAGTTTGGGTAAGAGCCCCTATTTTAACTATGACTTGTTAGACGATTTCTTTGAATGAGAGTCGTTGACACAAAGAAAATGGAATCGCATGAATGGTGAAAGCTCCATGATAATATGCTCTTGTTGTTTTAGCTGTGTGACCGGTTGAACCTCTGAAGAAATGAAAATTTTTTTTATAATTGTAATGAACCTAATTTTTTTGACCCACATTATTTTATTCAATCTTAGTGTTTGAGATGTCGTTAACATATAATTTTTTTGAATTAATCGAAAATTTGAATCATATATTGGGGAATTTAAGTTGCTGCTTAGATACAAACCGTTATAATATACCACTTACGGCATCTTCTCTGAAAGTTATTGTTTTGGGACATTCAAATTCAGGAAAAAGTTGCTTAATTGAATTATTATCAAAAATATTTTTATCAAGTAAATATGATGATGTTACAACATATAATAAGCTACCAATCGAGATTACATTTATTACATCAAAAAACACTTCAACATCAATCCAATTTCCATTTATGGATGATAATTTGAATAAACTCCATGATAGAATTTCAAATAAAAATTATTGTGAATCATTAACCGCAGATTTTTTAGCAGCTTTTCCGATCAATATTGATGTTACAAAAGCTTTAGAGTACTTCTGTACAGTCACCAATATATCTTCATTCAAAATTATTGAATTGAATAGTTGTACAATTCAAAATATTATCTTTAAAGATCAAAAAAGCAAAACAATAGATGCAATAATTCTTAAACTTGATTTGATAAATAGAAACCATACTCGAGTGTGTCTGAATTTGGCACAAGCTTTGAACAAATTTTATGAAACTAGGATTTCAACATTAGAACCAATCAAAATAACATGTTGTGGTTCTTCATTACCAGATATAAATTTTATTGAGATACCAACAGATTTAATGATATAAACAGATGATGTACTCGAAAACAAAATAAAAAAATTTTTTCTATCTGTAGAAAATAATTCAATTATTTTGAATCTTATTGATTCCAAGAAAGCGGTAAATGGAACTGCAACAAATATGCCTGTAAGATTATTTTTTCGAATAAAATTCTATTTAGAATTTTATCAAATGGACTGCTGAAGTTGATCCTAAGGGAGATAGAACAATCATGATATTTACAAATCCACATAAAGTAACTGTCCCCGGTCCATTTTTACGATCTCTCATCACGAATACGTTGCCATGGCTCGCAGAGCACAAACGGCAAACTAATACTTTGTCTAATTTAGCAAAATCGAACGTACGTACTGTCGTTGTTAATTTAGTATCTGGAAATTCAAGTGATACTGTTATGGAAACTGAAATGTCGTCTTTGAAACGATTTTGGGACTTTACGGGTGCAAAAGGGCCCATTGGATATGGAGTATTATTTCATTACGTCACGAGCGTTGTTTGTTTTATTCTCGGATCACAATGCTCAGAACCACTTTTTGAATTATTAATCGCGGAGGAATCTCGTTTATCTCAGGAGCTTTCGAAGAGAAAGGAGCGTAAAAATTTTGATGAATTTTTAACTTCCATCCAGAAACTTGCGAATGGTGATTCTAGTCTAACAATGTGGCTCAATGATCGTTGTAAAAAGATGCGATTGGAAATAATTCAAGGTTGCACAGAGCTCAAACATCTGAAGCCTAGTAGGTAATCTACCAAATTTCTTCAATCGAGGCTTCAGTGGAGAACTAGATTCTGAAACGATTACAATAGAGTCTTCCTGTAGCGGTGGCAGTGACAAAGATTTTTCGGAAATAAGCGATCATTCGGATGCAAATGAGCTCTTCTGGAAACACTGCTATCAACATTTTGAAAAGAGTGCAAAAGCATTGGCACAGGAACTTCTAACCTCTTTAATGTGAGAAACTTCTTATATATATAAATTTATTCTTTCAGAGATAACGTTAATTAAACTCTTTTCCCGTTGAAACAATCAAATGATCCTCAGCGCATTGTAACAAACATCATCAATGGGAAAATACAACGAGCTTTGTTGGAAGCGGAAACTAGAGGACGGGAGACATTTGAGCTGGCTTATGCGTTACATGAGCAATATAGTCGAAATGAGTCAGTCCAGCAGAATAACAGTAGACTCCATCAATGGAAAGACATGAAACGTAGTCCGAAATTGGAAGATGTTCTAGATTCTGTTTGTGCTCTTTTGAAAGCATTTCTCGAACATGTAATACATCCTTATGTAAGCAAAACATTATAGGATTGTCAAAATAGGTACCCTGGACAAAAAAATATTCAGAATATGATGATTTCCGATCGCGACAAAGAAACTCAGCTCAGATTTATTCTTTTGAAAATTCACGTGATATCTTATTGCTACTCAGAGCCTCTGAAATTCTGCCATAAGTGAGAATTTTTTTTTTATTCTATATTTAGACGCTTACTGAATTTGATGTTCTAACAATTCAAAAAGAACAAATTGATTTATGTCTTAAAGTATAATATGAGCAGTCATTATTCACTCTTATATTTTTCATCACATGAAGATATTTATAAGAAGTCTCATGAAACGTCACTTGAATTATCAAGAACTTACATCCCACAAATTAAATACAATTTTGATCAAGTTGCAATAAGCTATTCAAGTTTTCCCTCAAATTATAGATTTGGATGTGAATATTAAATAAAGCATTTTGAGAATCAATTTTTCGGAAAAACTTTTTTTTATTTGTTTTTTAATTTTCTTTTTTATAAACATGACTTATTTTTTTTTTAAAATTTTTAAAATTACAAAAACAACTTTATTATTTTATATTAAAGAATAACAACGACAAAAAATTATCAAAGTTGAAGAAATTTATAATCATAAAAAGTATCAATGAAAAATTTTTTAATGAATTTAAAAAAAAAAAAAGTCTTGAAGTGACTTTTTCAGTTTTTTTTGTATCAATTAAAAAATTAAATAAAATAATTATTATTCAGAATAAATATATCCTTATTGTAATCATGAAAACCGAAATAATAATTTATTGAAAGTATTTCTTATTTTTAGACTTTAATTTCAAAATTAAGTAAGGAACTGTCGACTTGCATCAAAATTTAATATATGAAAACTGATCTTATAGGAAGTCTTATTATCAGAAATCAAAAGCTCTGCTGTCAAATGTAGCTTGAAAACTGCAGATACGGCCTAAGTGTTGCTTGCATAACGCAAAAGCGTTAATTACATAAGACACAAAATTTGCTTAAACATAGTACACCATTTCTTGTAAAACCTAAAAGTGCTGCTTATAAGTTTTACATGATTTAGAAGTATGATTAATTTTATTTTAAGTATTGAATTGAAGAAATTTGATAGAAAAACTCTTTGCATATGAGATAAAAAAAATTACAACTATGAAAGAGATTGTGAAATTGAGAATGCTTTTCATCCAGGGGCCGACAATTTAAAGTTAAAGACATGCAGACACTTGTTGAAAATTTTGACGGAAACCCAGAACTATAAACTACTACATCTTCAATAAAACTGTCTATCGCTTATCAATGCGGTGCTTGCAGGGGAATTTGAGCTCCGTCAATATGAGAAACATTTTGATGACTAGAGGGAGGAGTTGTTGTTCTAGTTGGAGCAGTCATCGAGAAAGTTGCAGCTGAGACATCGATTAATTCTGGTTGAAGTATTGGTGGAGGAGCAGATGCAGTAGCAGCAGTAGTAGCTGACGGACGACGTGAAGAAGAAGATTCATTTTCCTCAATGTGATCAGATAAATAACGACTTGGTTCATAGAGTTCTTCAATTGTAGCACCTTCACTTATAACTGCTGTAGGGTTCTTTATCCATATATGCTGTAATGCATCTTGAGCTGATATACGCTTTTCAGGCAACGGTTGAAGGAGTTTCTTTAATAAGTCTTTAGCACTACTGCAGACATTGCTCCAGATGGCTCCTTCAAATGTGAGAGGCCGATAATAGTGTGCACCTGTTTGTACAGCTGGTCGTCCGACAGGAAATGGCAATCTTCCACGAAGTAGTAGATACATAATAACGCCGACAGACCACACATCAACTTTGTGATGATAGCCTTGCAAAGTTAGGACTTCAGGAGCTACATATGCAAGAGTTCCACATGGTTGTGTTACAAGTTCATCGGGACCACATATACATGATAAACCGAAATCTGTAATTTTGATATCTGCATTTATCGTATTGCTTGTAAGCAAAATATTCTCAGGCTTCAAATCCCGATGGATAATACCACATTTGTGTAAGTAAGCAACTGTTGATAATAATTGAAATACAATCCGATTTACATGCAATTCAGGTAGTCGCCGCTTTTGTTGTAATAAATCATACAATTCACCACCGGCGACATACTCCATTACTATATGTATTGTTGTTCGGGTGTCCAATATCTCACGAAAATTGATAACATGTGGATGCCGCAAAAGACGCAAAATTGCGATTTCGCTTCGTAGGAGTTCGGCTTCATGACCATCAATTTTGCTTTTATCAATTATTTTAATTGCAACGCTTTCATTTGTATCGCGAGAGATCGCTCTATGAACAACTGAAAACTTGCCTTGTCCCACTACTTCACCAATTTGGTACACACTTTCTATATCTTGCTGATTCATGGCACTGCGTAATGAGTCAACCCATAATTGACGCTCTTTTTCAGTTCTTGCATACAAGTCTCTCCTTGGAATTTTGCTCCCTCCATGAATGATAGAGAAACCGAACTTTCCCGTCGTAGTTGAAGCAGTTACGGACAATTTCATTATTGGAGGAGTAAACGGTGCAAGCAATGCTTCCCCTACGGGCTGATCACGTCCGGGTCCCTTCATGATTTCCACAAAACAGCCCTCTAGAAATATAAATCCACGAGGCTTAGTGTCTTCTTTGCTATTATAATAATACAATAAATTGTCAACCAAGACAAAATAACGCTTTCTCCATTTGTGCATATGACGTCCAATTTTATAGAGTGGACCTTCGCATAGAGGTTCACAATGATCTACATGGTCGACTGCTTGTGCAAAATTCCAATTACAGTACCAACAATTTCTGAATTGATGCACTTTTCCTTCAAGACAACAACGACACTCTGCGACAACAACTCCATTACTCAATCTTAATGTAGGAAATCTTCTGTGACATCTCGGACAAACAACAAGTAGGGAACCACAGGACGGACATCGAAGTGGCTCTCCAATATTGGCAGGCTCATTAGGTGATTGTATTTGAGCCAAATCGACATCAGGGTTCGAGGCAGCAATAAGATCCATCAATTGTAATGCTAATATGTCTCGAGTTTGCCGTGGATAGATTTCCATGTTTTCATGACCAGAAGCTAAATCTTTCGTCTGATGAATATTCGCATCTTCGGACATGGAGGTAGGTGATAATGATTCTAGCGAAGTCCCGTTTTTGACAAAACCACTACGTGCGCCAACATTATGATATAATTGCTGTTGTTGCTGTTGTTGCTTTATATCCGAATAATTTAACAAACTAGAAGTAGTTGCTGTTGGGTCTGTAAAGAGACGTTTGATTTTATAAAATGAATCTGGGCGTATATCAACACGTTTACTTCTTTCTCGACTTCTTACATCACGGACAAAACTATTGAATCGCCGATGAGCAGCTTTTCCTTCGCCACCGGGCTCTCTATAGTTAGGGAAATGACTATCATAAAAAGTTTCTTACTTGCTAAGATTGGTTGTGTGACGATAAAGTGCGTTGCCTTGCAAACCCCATGCATCTTCATGAAGGCAATCACTGAACATGGCTAGGATATTGTCATTTTTCTCGAGCCACGTTTTAAACTCAATAAATGTCAAACTGTCAGATTCAGAATATTCGCATTCTTCTATTATCTTATCGACAAAAGCTTCAACGTCTATGTTATTAACTACAACATCTGCTGAGACTGATGACTGTGGGATTTCACTTCCCTCTCCATCAGGAAGAACGCCATGTCGTACCTCAGTACCTCCTCCAGCAGTGACACTACCTCCCTTTGGAGATGTGTTATCAACTCCTCCTGTTCCTGTTGATGAATCTGACTCCAATTCCTCTTCACCTTCTAACTCGCCTTTTTCTACTAGCTCGCCTAAATGTTCTGATTCGCCGCATTCTGCCATTTTTGCTGCTGCTGAATCATCATCTTCGACGAAAGAAGCTTCATCACCACTGGAAGGTTCGCTATCATAGGGATCTGCATCATCTTCAAAATTGTTCGTTAAGCACGCAAACTTTTCATTGAAATGTGTGTCTTCAGGAAAATTCAGACTGTCTAGGCGTTCAGCGAGCCCCTCTTCACCCGCTTGGCTCGGTTGAATTAGCGACTCACAGCGAGACGGAATTGGTGAATGAGAAGCAGGTTTTGGAGCCTCATTAGAAGATTGAAACTGATCTGTCTGTCGCACGTAACGATCAAGATTTGGCAAATTTGAAAGCATTGTTACTAGCTCGTCTTTTTGCAAAACACCGTCGCCATTAAGGTCGAAAACCTGCGTATTTTTTTAGGCCAATAAGCATAAGACTACCTGAAAAAGTACGTGGATTCGTTCACATTTTGTGCCTCTGCAGCAAACGGCAACACCGACAAGGAACTCTTCATAATCGACAGCTCCAAGGCACTGCATATGTCGATAGTGAAAGTCCATCTATACCTTGTAATCAAATCTCTGAAAGAGTCTTTCACCCCATAAACCAGGCAAAGGAAAATATTGAAGAAATGTTGCCTTGTCTATTCCCGATCCTGGGTTGCGGGCTGAAAGTTCTTTATACACCTTTCGTAATACCTCTACTTCGTCAGCGTCAAACTTTTTGAGAAATGCCTTCAAAAAATCTTTTTCACCTCGCTCACTTTTCGGCGGCGCTGTTGTCTTGCCAGAAAATGTTGACCCTATTCGTCGCACAACGGCCTGCAGACGTGGCAATTTTCGAGTTGGCGATGATACTTTCCCCGGGTCAATGGCGGTTTTGCGGGTCGGCGACGTTCCTTCTTCACTCGACTTGTAGCCTGCAACCCGCTCTGGCGAGGTTGGGAGCATAGCGAAAATCACCTAAGGAGCACTACAGGAAAAATTTTGGAAAATGTGTTGAAAATTTGGCATATTTCAGAACAGTGAAAACCGTCGTTACAAATCGTCAGGTTGCCGCTGACTTCATTTTACAGCGGTAGCTGAAGGTGCGGCTGCTGGAGTTGTTGCGCAGCGAACCGATTTTAATCAGCCAAAAGCGCTAAATCAACATCGCCAATTCATGACTCTGAGCTTAAAATAACGTTCAGGATTTTAGGAACGGTAATCTGTGCCTGTTAGTTTAGAGGATCGTCGCATGTACATGCTGCTACTTAGCTGACTGCGGACAGTTGCGTCCTCATTTGCTGAATTGGGCTTGTGCAAAAAAGCTTTGGCATGCCGTAGAGTTAGCGGCGCGCGTTTTGAGTGTTTTTGTATCATTTATGGTTTGATTTTCCGATGTCAGCTCCCATAACCCACGCAATAAGCCCGCAGCATAACGTTGCTGGCGATCCCCCGTATTCTCCTCCTCCTTACGCCGCGGGAGCGCGACCGGCGTCTCTGTCAGACAACGATCCGCCTGCACCTTCTTCATCTTGCGGATCAGCCGCACCAATGGAATGGAATGCTACTGCCGCAGCAGCAAAGCACTCTGCAGTGTCCACGGCGAAACTCCGAGCCCCGCTAATGATGCACGTGCGGACGCAAACATGGCTGGCTGATTCGCACGGTTTGTTCGACTACGAAAGTAGAAGTGTCATTGCAAATGAATTCAAGTGTTCTTGCCAGCGTAAGAAAGCAATTCAACACCATTGCTATTATTCAGGTGACTCCTATCACGTGTGCCGAGTCGGTCCTGAAATACGATTTTTGTCTGAAGATGAAGCCAGTGAACTATACACAAAGGATAATGAAGCAAAGCCGCTCCTGAAAGTTGCTTGGGCCAATGGTAATGCTCAAATTACATATGATTATTTTTTAGGATGCTACAACCTTGTGCCCCCGACATCGGAAGATCATCAAACGAGAGAGGATCGGTTGTGGCTTGTTGTTCGCCATTTGCAAGATCGATCTGTTGTAGTAACGCAGGGTGATGTCTTGAAATTAGGACGATTCAAATTACGAGTGAAAGAGACTGTTGTATCTCCTAGTGATATTAAAACTTCCGTAAGTCTTTGCTGATTTAAATTTTTTTCGATCTTTTATCAATTTTTGATTTTTCATAATTCATTTTTTATATTGAACTTTTTTTTTTTGCACTAAAATTTTTTTTTTTATGTTTTGCAGTTACGATTCTTATGCCATGACGATGATGACTGTGAAACCGTTGCACCGGAACCGGGTGATTCAGCTGTTGAGTTTGATGGTATATTTGAGACATCAGAACAGATCATACCCCCAGTACAACAACCTCAAGTTGTCGAAGCAGAGATTAGTACACAGAAGTACTCATTACATACAACGAGCACGAACTGTCCAAGAATATGTCGTATTTGCTTATGTGAAGCAGATGAAGGGGACGATGTTGGATATAATCCTTTAGTAGCCCCTTGTGAATGCAAAGGATCGATGCGCTGGGTGCATTTGCAATGTTTGAGAACATGGATGTCTGGACGTTTGAATATCCGTAATGTGAGAAAAATCATAATGTGTAGACTGAATTATCAGGATGGTAACATGGTCTCATTTTTTTGGAGAACACTTGAGTGCGAATTATGTAGATTGGCTTATCCGTCTGTTGTAAGGGTTAGAGATTCTGGTTGTGTAACCGATGATGAACAACCAGAGGAATTAGAAGAACATGGTACCGCACATGATGAAGAACAACTCACAACAGCCGAAACTCGTAAGAGATCAAGTGCAGCAGCAGGATGGAAAACTCTGGAATTATTTGAAATACCAAGATTGGATATACCTTATGCTGTTCTAGGTAAAAAAACATTTTTCATTTTTTATATAAAAAAAAATTTTCATTTTAAATTAAAAAGATTTTCTGATTTTTTTTAGAACCACGAAGCCAACAAAATCGTGGACTTCATATTGTCAGTTTAGCAAACAATAAAAGCGCAAGACTGGTAAAAAAATAATCAATTAAATTAATAAATTTTTTGTAGGGTCGGGGGCACGAATCAGACATCAGATTAGCAGATATAAGTGTTAGTCGTTTACATTCAATATTAAGATTTCAATCACCGCCATTAAGCAGTAAAAGGGTTGCGGCAACATCTATAGTCGGTAGCGGCGGTATTGGATTGACGGCAAATGATGTATCCAATGGTTATTTCATCATCGAAGATAATCGATCAAAATTTGGCACCCTGTTAGAGCTTCGCAAACCTTTCAGATTAGAGCCTAATAGTACGGCTATATCTGTTCAAGCAGGACGAACAGTCGTAACAGTTTCATTACGCAAAAGATGGCGATTTAGAGTTCCTGCATGCATAAGTATGAGTAAAAATTCGAGCGATATATATGTGGTCCTGCGACAACAACAAGCAGTAACACAAGCAAATGATGTACATGATATATCACCAGGAGTTCCGCACGAAGTGGCGGGTAGTCGTCATCAAAGTGATTAGATTTTTATAATTCCGTAGATTATTGCTTTTTCTAATATAAAAAATAAATAATAATAATAATAATAATAAATAAAAGAATAAAAAAAATAATAATGATAGTTGATAATTTTCAAAGAGAGAGATAGCTCTTTGTTGGTGTCTCCTATAATATTGACAGATTGATTAAGTTGAAAGGTTCATTTTGAAATTGAATAAAAGGAAAAAAAAATTTCAAGAAAATTTATTTTTTTTTTGTGCAAGACGACTAATATGAAGTAAATAAAATTAAATACAATAAGAAGAAGCATTTAATTTATGATAACATTAGACATGACGACAACAATAAATCTATGTTTAACTTCTTATAAAGAAAATGATAGTAAGACGAATCATAAAAAATAAAATCTGAAATCAGAAGCTATTATTAAATATTTTCCGACTCCCCTCCCTTCTCCCATAATATCTTTAAATAAAATTGAAAATAAAAATACTGAAAAAAAAAAAGTTGATAATATTGAAATGATAATTGAAAAAAAAACAGATCAAAAAATTGAAAATAAAACCGAAAATAATATTTCTGAGAAAACAGCTAAAATTAAAAATAGAATACCATTTGCTCGAAGTGAAACATTAATTTTATTCGATTGGGATGATACGTTATTACCATCTTCTTGGCTTTCAGTACGTAAACTAAATTTGGATGGTCCTATTCCAAATAATGATGATAGAAAATATTTAAATATTATTTCAATGCAAGTTAGGAAATTATTAGAATCGGCTATACGTATAGGTCGAGTAATAATTGTAACAAATGCTGAAACTGGTTGGGTCGAATTAAGCTGTAAGAGATTTATGCCATCAGTTTTTGAAGCTTTGAATACATGGCATATAAGTATACTATCAGCACGTTCAGAATTTCAAATAATCACTGATGAGAAAAAAGAATTACCTGTTGTTTGGAAAACTAGAGCCTTCAAACATTTATTTGAATTAGCATTTTCTGATGATAAAAGAAAGAATGTCATATCAATAGGTGATTCTAATTCAGAACGTATGGCATTAATACAAACAATTAAATTTTATTATCAGTCCCAAAAATCAATAGAAATTGGGACATTTTATAAATCTTTAAAATTATGTGAACATCCAAACTTAGAGCTACTTCAACGACAATTATTAATTGTGAGACATTATTTACCATTGATAAGTCGATATCAATATAATTTAGATTTAAGAATAAATTTTAGAGACATAAGTTCAAAAAAACGTCAACGTTTAGACTCAATTTTTTAGTCAAATCTCTAATTTAAACTCTTTCAACAATAATTTTATTTATTTGAAGTTAAATTTTTGATGATTATTTTAAAATTATTTTATTACTTTTTATTTAACACTTTTTTTTCTTAAGTTTTCAATATTTAACACTTTATTAATCTTATAAACAAATTATTTTATTTTGCTATTTTATTTTGATGATTTTATATTAATTATTTTATATTAATTATTTTATTTTAGTTTTTTATTATTAAATTTGTTTCAATTATTTTTTTTATTGACACTTTTTTATTTGGAGAGCGTGTTATTTAATACACTTTCGTATATAAAGTTTTATTTTGTTTTATAAAGTTTTAATATATACATTTTTTTTTTTCACAATTGTTCTAATCACGTAAGTTTATTCTATTTGAAATATCATTAACAATCCATTCAAAACCTTTTAAAAGTCCTTTACCTGTGATTGCACTACATTCTTGTATGTGAAAATTATGACTCGTAATCATATCAAGATTTAATTTCTTTAAAAAAATAAAAAAAAAAAACTTACATCTTTTATATAATCTATTGATACTGAACCATTCAAATCATTTTTATTCGCAAATATAAGTAAACTACAACCAGCAAGTTTCTAGAATTTTATTTGAATAGATTACTAACTTGTTCTTTGAGAACAGAATGTAATTCATCTCTACAAGTATTTAGTCTCATCACATCTGCTGAATCAATCACCCAAATTACACCATTCGTTTCATCAAAATAGTTACGCCAAAAAGCTCTTATACTTCTCTGACCTCCTACATCCCATACATTAAGTTTGTATCTATAAAAATAACAATTAATCTTTCAAACTGCATACCCTTTATATTCTAACGTATTTATACTGAAACCTAATGTTGGACTAATTTCATCTGTTGATTCACCATTTATTTTTTTTATAATTGTTGTTTTTCCAGCATTATCTAATCCTCTTTAAAAATTTTTTTCAAAAAAACTCTTACAAAGTCAGAAGTCGCATTTCTTTTTCTTTAATTTTAGTCGCTTTAAGTATCTTTAAAAACACCATTATGATTATAAATAATGAATCAGGTACCACCAACTCAACAAGATGAGACTAGCAGTACTACCAGTAGTACTTATTCTGATGTATTGGATTATATGAATGAAGAAGATGAAGATGGATGGCAAATAATTAACACAACTTCAACTTTACAACCAATAGATTTATTGAATTATGAATTAGAAAGGTTATTTATTTATCGTCATTTTGAAGATATTCATTCATTTTTTGCCAATAAAAATATATTTAATTGGTCTCTATTAAAGCATAAAATTATGATACGGGAAATTTTAGCAAGAAGAAGTACACAAAAAAAAAATAATTGATTTTTAATTCAATGTCTCCAAATTTTAACATATCTATCTTTAGATCCACTTGCAACTCTTGATCCATCAATTGACCAATCAATGGCAAATACCTGAATTTATTTTGAAAAAAAAAAATGAAACTCACCTCATCAGCATGACCTGGTAAATCTTCTTTCAATTTACGCTTATTTATATCCCACACTTTTATTGTACTATCAGAACTACCCGTTACAATAAAGTTACTATCTGCAGACCATGACAGACGATATACTGGACCAACATGTCCTCTAAATACAAGTATATATTTTCCTGTTAAAGAGTCCCAAAGCCTAAGAAAAAATGATGAAATTTTTTTTTCTTACCTAACACTCTTGTCAAATGATGCAGATGCTATCATTCTACCATCATTCGAAAATTGTACATGATTCACAGGTTGTTGATGTCCTGTTAATCGAGTTATTAGTTTTTGATTTAATGGATCCCACAATATCATACTACAGTCATCAGATCCTGTTACAAGACGTTCTACTCCACCGCAATTCTAAATAAAAAGACTTTTAGCAAAAAAATTTATTAATTAGTAGAGACAGATTTAAAAAGAATTATAAAAAAAAATTTTTTTCAAATAAAACTCACAGACTTAAAAAAGCCATTGTAGCGTTTAGCAGCCATTTTTTTTATATCATTTATTTGATTTAAAGTTTGAGCTGTATGGTCAAAATATCCTGATTGAGTTATCTGTGAAAAAAAAAATTAAGTTTAAAAAAAAATTATTTAAAAAAAAAAATGAATTAAAAGATTCTTACAGTTTCAGTATTTAATGCCATAGTATTGACCCAATGTCCATGTCCTTTTAAATCATTAATCAAGCCACCATTTTGTGTGTCCCAAATTTTAATACAAGTATCTCTAGAAGAACTAAATAACCATTGTTTTTCTAAATTCCCAGAAAATCGTATTTGCGTAACAGCAAGAGCATGTCCCGAAAAACAAATCAAAGTGATTCCTTGAATTACATCCCATAAACGTATAGTACAATCAATTGAAGCACTATAAAATTGTCAAAAATAAATTTCGAACAAACCTCGCTAATATTGGGACATTTCGAGTTTCATTCATTAAATGTAAGGGTTGCCATACTAAACATGAGACTCCCTATAATTAATATATTTAAATAACTATTCACCTTTGTGTGTCCTTTTAATATAATTTCTTTTTCATTTATGCCAGAATGATTTTCTACATTCCAAACTCGAACATTTTTGTCCTAACAAAAATAATTATATTAATACTAAGTGGACTAACCATTCCTGCAGATGCTAAAAGACGAGAACATGGACTCCAACATACTGTCATAACCCAACTTTTATGACCAGATAACGTTTTTAATGGTGTTTCTGTACCCAAGTCCCAAATACATACCTACACTTTATTCTTATCAATAATCTTACTGTAGTATCTCCAGATCCAGAAGCGAGTAACCTAGAATCAGGACTGAAACTTAAAGCTAATACTGATTCACTATGTCCTTCAAGAGATGAAGTACATCGTGTAACAGGCCGTACACGAAATGCTGCTAGTGGAAAAAAGGAAACTCTTAATACAGATTCTGAAGTAGTTCCTGTTAACTCTTTTAATGCATGTTCAATATCTGTAACAATCTAATAATTCATTATTTTAATAAACATACCTCAACCTGTTGTCCTTCAAGTCCTTGCAAACGGAATGTATAAGGAGTAAAATCTTCTCCGATTCGTAATTCACTCAGTAATTGTTGCAGTTGAGATTTAGATGAACTAAATGACAAAAAAGTAATATTAAAAAAAATTTTTTTGTAATAAAAAAAAAAATTTTTTTTTTAAATACCTTAACGGTAAATGCAAGTGTGGTCCAACAATACCACCCTCAGCATCAGAAAATTGTATAATAACCTTGATTTATTGATTAATTTATTTTTTTATTAAATTTTTTATAAATTTTTTAAAATAATTCTAAACATACTTGATGACTAGTTTCATTTATACATGCTGTTTCATTTTTTGTCGGTTGGCGTTGGTTTGAACGCGTGAGTTGCGATTCCGTCATTGCAGAATGCGCCTATTGACTGTTTAAAGGGACTAAAGTAGTCAAAGTAGAGGTGGTACATAATACTTATAAAAAGTGAACCTGTTCTGTCTATAGCGATTTCATTCCCCCTAGTATTTGTTTTGAAAACGCAAGCTTTAAACTGCAATCGAGTAATCTATGATTATGTAAATGGCATATTGCGGAAAGTGCCTTTGAAATTCAATAATTGAGAAAAATTAACTTACCTCCCTTTCGCTACCCATCTCGGCCATAGCAGTTAACTTCTTGGTTCTCTCTTTCGCTGGTCTTAATTCAAGTCTCACGACATGTCCAACAGATGAGAGTAATTCATGTAAATGACTCTCTAAAGAAATATTTATTATAATTTATTTTTACCTGTTACAGCTTCATGTATATTCGCAATAAATAATGTCGAAGTTGGCTTGCAAGCTCCTCTGATGAATTTTTCCGCTTCTTCCAGCTGAAAAAGAAATTAAAAAAAAAAAAAGTATACCCCGCAACGCTGATCTCGATGAGAAAATTGCATGGTACGTTTAGCTTCTTCTGCTGCCTCAGCTGAGCTCATATTCATGCCAGATGGTAATTTAACTTCAGCTTTTTTTGAGATGCCAATTTGTAAACCAGCATCAGATCCAAAAAGTGGAGCATTCTAGATTATTTAAAGTATAATTATAAGCTTACTGCAAGAAAATAACAAGCTAAAGTTGCATATAAGGGGTCAGAAAATTGTATAAGTGCTGTGTCAGGTTTTTCACGTAATAATTTAATACGACTAACGACTCCATATAAACTTAATAAATTAAATAACTATAAAATTAAAAAAAAAAATTTTCTCCTTACTTTCTGGACGGAAATTTCTGCAGCAGGCAAATTATAACATATAACAACACAAGTTTGATTAGGATTAATTTGTTGTAATAAAGTAGAATTTTGTAATTCACGAGGAAGTTTATCAAATACTGAATTTAATAATCTTCCTCCACTACTCATAGGTACCATTCCAGTTGTTAAATGTGGTACGGATGTCCCATAATTACCAAGCGATTGGGATGTACCTAAATAAAATTTTTTTTTCTTTTTTTATATTACCTGGCCATGAGGGAGCTAAAATATACTGCTGAGTATCTGAAGTTGTTGCCGGAAGTATACCATTCATATCTCTTGTCATTGGATCTATTAAGAGAAATTTTCGAACATTTTTAAATACCTGTCGGTTGAGCGGGGGGTTTTGTATGAAAAGGGGCAACTGTATAATCCCAGGCTCTAGTATTATTAGCTTTGACGACAAGTTCAGCAAGTTTCGATGTTTGAATCTGAGGACTGAGAAAGATGAATGAACAAATTAAAAACTTTCGTGGCTAGTGAGTTTATGTTAGTTACCATAGTAAGATAAAGAAATAGAATCTTGACAAAGAGCCAGAACTCGCGGGAGAATAATGAATGAGTAAAGGAGGAAATCACACCTGTAAGCTGTTACATCCGTCATATATGCATTTATTATTCAAGGCTAATGTTGCTTCGCGTGCCTGTTGAGGTTCTTCAAATTGAACTAAAGATTGAAATCTTGAAGGAGGTTTTGCAAATGTCACAATCTGAAGAAGGAAAATCAGAAAAAAACTTAAAATAAAATCAACCTACTTTTTCTATGGTACCATATACCGAAAATAAACGATAGATCAAATCTATATCCACGGGAAAACGTATGTTCGTGACGGTTGCCAATAAGACTCTAAATTTATTAACATTACTCGATACTACTATAGAACTATTAACATCAGCGTGATCAGCTGTTTCATCTCCCACAAAAAAACTGGCAGTGATAGGAGAACCACGAACATGAGGAGTATGTGCGTTGAAATATTCTACTGCAGCAGCGGCTGCATAGTAATGCTGAATATATCATTAATAAAAAAGCAGTTAGTACACTTTTTCTTACATCTGTCGTTACAAAGGCACTATGAGTCGCAGGCTGCATTTTAATATCAAAACCTGCTGCTGATGTCCCATCCCCTTCATCTCGAACGAACGGAGATAAAACAGAGATTACGTCTTCGAAAGTTGCACTAAAAGGTAGATTTTTCAGACTGAAATAAGTCATCACGGATTCATCCGAGACAGGATGACGTCCGTGATTATCACGTTCATTTCTTTTATTTAAAGATGATGGTAGAGGACTGCTGCTCTCCTGCGCTGTCTGCTGTTGTTCGTAGGTGTCTGGTTGACGCCTTTTATTCGCATTTCGTACTTCGACATCATCAAGCTGTCGCTTTAAACCTTCACGAGCTGCAGGATTAGCTGGAAAAGATATATCAGCGCCTGACATGTGGGTGGAGGATATCAAGAAAAATGTAAGTTTGTTATTGGGAATTGGGGCAGAATTCTGTGACTAAAAGACTCACATTATTATTCATATATGATGAAGAACATCGTCTCTATCGGTAAACATGCTCAAGTTTGTGCATATTGCCAGAAATCTGATCCCTATATGCGTTATGTAGTAAACCCTTTATGGCCATCAACAATACTCTGTATTATTTGTGCGACACACATACCAAGATGCATCACATGTGATCGGAAGCTCCTACGTCTTAATAAAAGATTTTGCGACAGTTGCAAAAAATTAAATGTTATTAAAACTAAAGAGTCAGCTGTGAAGTGTTTCTTTAAAGCATTGAAGTTTGTCTCCCGCACTTTAAAGATTTCATTAATTGAGCTATTATCCTCCGAAATACATGTGCATGAAAATAATGCCGCGAATATATTTTCAATTAAGAAAACATTACCTGATATTAATGCTTTGAGCGCTACTGATTTAAATAATAATAATGAATTATGTTTTGGTAGATGCGATTTTAAGATTTCAAAAAATCGTCATAATATTAAGCGTAAATATGTAAGTGGTATATATGGGTTACAAGGGCTTCCTTCATGTATATTTTCTGCTCACTTATGTCATGAATTAATGCATGCATACTTTTTTTTGAATGGTGTAGTTTTCGATGATGAAAATACTGAAGAAGCATTATGTGATGCAATACTTATATTATTTTTAAGAGATAGAACATCACATTCAGATTTTAAACCTACTGAAATTGAAATCAGAAATTTAACTGAAAAAAGATTATATTTGACTAAAAAACGAAATCATTTACTAATTAAATCAATGATTGATTTTTCAACATTTCAAGTCTAAATCTTGTGATTTTTTTTTGTTCTTCAGCTGCATTATATAATTCTATATCTCTTGTGTTTTTTATACGAATTTTTAAATTTTTTAAGATTTCTAAAGCTGATTTATTTTTCGCACAAATTATAAATATAAATCCATATTTTTTTTCATATAAATTATTTAATTCAATCAATTCTTTTAAATCATTCTCATTTGCATCTAAAACATTTTTTTGTTCATTTTTTGAGAGATCTTTAGTTTGAGAATATTTTTCATGTAAACTCCCTAAATCTCCAATTTTTGGATGACCTCTAAAAGCTTCGAGCCAATCACTTTCTTTTAAGTTTTCAAAAGCTAATTCTGCTAAAACATTTATTTCAGTAATGTTCTCAGGGTTTTCTTTTATTATAGAATCAACCCAACGTTTTGAGTGACAGCAATTTAATAGGCCCTCTTCTAGAATTTGACTACTAATCATATGAAACGTAAATTTAATGAGGTCAATCAAATAATGGTAGCTGAGCCTCATTGGAAACAGGTAATAATATTTTGAATTAAATTATATCATTAGTATGATAATAATTCATTATATTATAAAGAATTTAAAAAAATTGAAAAAAAAATATTTCAAAAATTTATCTTATTTGATTTTGATAGTACCTTAGTTATTACAAAATCTGGTAAACACTTTCCAGTAGACTCAAATGATTGGAAGACACTTTATGATTGTGTTGGATCTAAACTTCATAACATTCCTAAAGAAAACAGGTAATCTTAAAATATAAAATTAAAATCAAATATGTATAATGTCAAATAAAATTCAATTATATAATATATTGAAAAAAACTCAAAAAGTTTAAATGAAAAAATAAGTAATATAGTTTATGAAATATTATTAGAAACTTTTTCTTATTATTTTTTAATTAAATTTTTTTTTTGAAAAAGAATAATTATTGTAACTAATCAACGAGGAATCACAACTGGCCATCAGACTCTTCAAGAAGTTCAAAGTAAGTTTAATAATAAATTAAATAATTATTTTTAGAAAGAATTGATGCTGCAATGACGTACTGTAAGTTTTTTTTTTTTTTTTTACTTTTATAGTTGATGTCCCATGTATTGTTCTAATGGCGTAAGTGTTTTTTTTTTATAAATAAATTTTTAGAACAAAAGATGATATTTATCGAAAACCAAGTAGGGTTTTATTAAGAAATGATTTTTTGATAATAAAATAATTTATTCAATATTTATTTTATATTAAGGTATTGGGACTTGGGAATTTTTGATATCGAATTATAATGATGGAATAGAACCTGACCTTGAAAATTGTTTCTTTGTTGGAGATGCAGCTGGTCGGAAAGCAATACCGAAAAATCGTATTAAAGATCATGCAGATACAGATTTGAAATTTGCCCTGAATTTAGGCATCTCATTTTTAACTCCCGAAGAATATTTTTTAAGTAATTTAATTTTTATTCAAATTGTTTATACAGATGTACCACAGACTTATCCATTGAATTTTACCTTTGATCCTCGTAATATCGGTATTAAACCAGTAAAATTTGAAATTTCTGAAATAAAACCTGAAGGTAATTTAATTTCAACGAATAATATTAAAAATTACTTTTTCATGAAAACTTAATCATGAAATTCTGAAAATTCAGTTGTTTTACTTATTGGTCCACCGGGTGCGGGAAAATCAGCATTTGCACGTAATTTTTTTCAAAATTATGTAAAAATAAATCAAGTATTTAAAAAAAAAAAATTTAGTTATAGGATAATTTAAAAACAAAAGCTGCATGTCTTTCACATACTAAAAAAGCATTACAACAAGGTTAATTTTTTTTATTAGTAAATCTTTTTTTTCAAGGATCCTCTATTATTATAGATAGTCAAAATCGAGATATAGCATCACGAAAAGTTTATATTGATTTAATTAAATCTATTGATGGTATTTAATATTTTTTGAGATTAAATCACTAATGTATTTTATTAATCAATTTATTAAATAATTTATGTTTCATTTATTTAGTATAAATAATTTCAACAAATTGTAAATTATATTTGTGAATTATTAAACTTAAATAATTAAGATTTGTGATTCGTAAATTTTTCATATATAATTCAATATTTTTATCCATTAATAATAAATTATTAATATTTAAATAATTAAATTAAAATTATTAATATAGTTCAATTTATAAATTATTAATATATTTGATTCAATTTTAATAATACATTTTTTTTTGTGCTCATTTATCTTGGATCTGCTGATTTGTAATCTGTTGATTTTAATATAAATTTTTTTCATTAGAAATGATACCTATAAGAGCAATATATTTCGAGGTTTCTAAAGATTTATGTTTTCATTTGAATTCATACAGAATGGTCTGTAAAAATAAAATAAATTTAATAATTAGATTTGTTCTGATTCTCCTGAACATCGAAAAAATAAAGTACCTCCAATGGTAATTCATTCATATTTTAAATATTCTCAAATTCCCACTGTAAGTTAATTTTTTTTTATAAAAAATATATTCAGGAAATTGAGGGATTTTCAAATGTCATAGTTATAAAAGAAAAAAATATAATTGCAGGTAAAGAAAAGATCACAATGATTTAATAAATATAGGTCCATTTCCATCTCTCCGAAGTGAAAAACTTTTTAGAACGTTTTTTTAGTTTCTTTTAAAAAAACTTTTTAAAGAATGTTTTTTTCTAATCTCTTTCAGCAATCCAATTTAAGTATTTATCAATTGTGGCTTCATCAAGCAATCTAAATTTTAATTCAGATTTTTAACCAAATACCTGAATCTGGGTTCTTCAACAGTAACAATTGCTACTTCAACTTCATTTGATTTAAAATCAACAGCTAAGATCTGAAAAAAATTGAAAAAAAAAGTATTTATTTTGTAAATTATTTAACTCACTCTCTGCAAACACGCAATTGCTTCTTCTACAGTTTCTTTCTCAGTCGTCAGTGTCTTGTTCTTAACGATTTTCTCTAATGCATTGATTGCTTCTTGCTCCTTAGCACCGGCAGCACAGGCCTTTTTGTAGTATTTTTATTTGACTAGTTTGACCTACTTTGTAGCCCGCGAACCACCCTGCCGGATCAAATCTAAAAACCCCAGGCTCTTTAGTTTCCTCATCAATTGCAATAAAAATGCCACCTAGAAAAATTGAGTATATATTCAATGACGTACAGCAAGCTTGGAGACGCATATAAGCGTGCTGTGTGTAGACCTGATTTACATTTGCAACCTTCTGACATAAATGATGGACTGGCATGTTATAGCCCATTTGTTGTTCAAATTTGGCTACAATGTCCCGAGAACGAAATACCATAGATCGGCAATCACCTGTTGTCCTTTTTTACTTAACATAATTTTTTTCACCTGGTATACCAACCATAACCGCACCAATATTTTCTGATATATTATGCAGAGATGTGACAGAACTTGAGTCCAATAATTTATCCTTAACAAAGTCGAATCAAAATTTTATTTACTTGTTGAGCTTGTTGTAGAGGCACCTTTTTTTGAACTGCTATACATGCACAATTAACTCCACGGACTGCGATAGCAGTCAGACTACATCCCTTAACCGCTCTAAATGCATACTCTGCAGGACCACGTCACAGTTTTGCTTGCTTACCCACCGACTTGATAGAGCTTCCCCTCAGGTGAAAAAATCGTTAAGTGTCTATCATAAAGAGATTGCGACCCGCGCGACATTGTCGATTACGATTAGTATGTCTCCTAGTCTAGGCACCGTTAATGTTCCATTACCCAATGTTGTCGAACACGGCAGTGGACCTGTTTATTGATTGATGGCAGCGGCTATGGCAAATATTGCAGAAAGTCCTCCCGCTGCAGCGGCGACGGACGTTCTAGCTGAGGAAGCGCCGCAAGAGTTACAATGCAGCGCAGCGCAGCAGTTAAGAAGAGCAATCAAAAGAAGCTTAGAAATGTTTGCGTCTAATTATGGAGTGCCGCTTTGTAAATCAGTTCAGTTGACAGAGCCAAAGAAACAGCGAATGGATGTAAAGATTGCTGATGAATTTGGCAGCTTGCATCAAGCAGCAATAGGTAAGCTTTTCTCATTTTAATAGAAATATTCCAGACACGTCAACTGTTGCTCCCCCTCCTCCTCAATCAAATCAAGAATTGTCTACTGCAATACAAGTTGTCCAAACTCGAGACATCGTACTGCCTTCATTGAAACCGGGAGTTAGTTCAAATGTCTTACAACATTTGACTTTTAAACGGGCGACCCGAACTCCCATACCGATTGAACATCCTGAATGGGAACTCATGCGTGTAATATCAGGACATCAAGGCTGGGTTCGAACTTTGGCAGTTGATCCTTCCAATGAATGGTTTGTTTCAGGTGGAAATGATCGACTGATCAAAGTATGGGATCTTGCAACTGGAACACTGAAACTTTCACTTACTGGCCATATTAATACAATTCGAGCGGTTGAAGTATCCCATAGACATCCATATTTATTTTCATGTGGTGAAGACCAAATGGTCAAGTGTTGGGACTTGGAATACAACAAAGTTATTCGTCATTATCATGGACATCTTTCAGGTGTCTATTCAATGGCATTACATCCTTCGCTCGACATATTATCAACTGGTGGTCGTGATGCTGTCGTTCGAGTATGGGACATGCGTACAAAACTTGCAATACATGTACTGTCAGGTCACACGGGTACAGTTATGAGTCTTGCAAGCCAAAGGGCTGAGCCTCAAATAATATCAGGTTCATTAGATAAAATGGTTCGTTGTTGGGACTTAGCAGCGGGTAAAACATCCGTAGTCTTAACACATCACAAAAAAGCAATACGTTCTTTAGCTCTTCATCCACGTGAATATACATTTTGTTCTGCTGCAGCAGATCACTTGAAAGTTTGGAAATGTCCCAAAGCAAAATTTGAACGAAATTTAGAGGCAGTTGGGACAATCATGAATTCAATAACTATTCGTGATCATCCAGAATCAGCATTAGTGATAGGAGGATCTGATCAAGGTCATTTACATTTTTGGGATTGGGACTCGGGAAAAAAAATACAAACAATTGAAACAATACCACAGCCAGGTTCACTTTCAAGTGAAAAGGCAATTTATGCTGTTAAACTAGATATGTCAGAGACTCGATTATTAACTGCCGAATGTGATAAAACAATAAAAATATGGCGAGAAAAAAGATCATAATAAAAATAATTATAAAAGAAATCTCATCTCTTTTTCACACTTTCCTTTGTTTAAGACTTTCCTTTTGTCTATTATATAATTAATACGTTTGCATATTAAAAAATCACTCCCTAGATTCTAATTTTTTTTTTACATTTTACCCCATACGTTAAATCATAACTATTGCTAAAAAAAAATTTTCGAACTTAAATCAAACAAAAGAAACTTATATGTTGTAAATCTTTCAGTCCAGATAATAATTTAAAGATATTTGTCACAAATTTATCATTAAAGAGAACTCCATATTTTTAGTATAATAATTCGCTTTCTGCATCAAAAATTTAATTTCCTGTCAAATTTAAAAATTTATAAAATAAACGGAACTCCCGTGTTAATCGGAGAGTCCCAAAAAAAAAAAAAATTGTAAATTTAAAAAAATGTTAAAAATTATTTGTTTTTTCAAATTCCAATAATTATAAAACTTATTGTAATAATTGATAAATATAAAAAAATATTTCTAAGAAAATTTTTTCAATAAATTACTGATCATTTGTTGATCAACAAGATAAACTCATAAATTGAATTTTTTTTCATAATATTTTAAAATAGAATTAAATATTTATTTTTTTTTAGAAAATAAAAATTAATAAATTCAATATAAAAAAAATTTTAGTTTTTGGCAAAAATAGCTGGAATCTGATAGTCTAAACAACATTTAGATTGTTTTAAATTAATTTATTGATTTTATATTTTTAGATTGTCCCATCAATAATATATTTTTATTTTTTATAATAAATTATATAAACATAAATTTTTCTTCAAAAAATTTAAAAAAAATTAGTTTTAAAAAAATACAATTTAATATATAAAATAAATCTGTAAATGTTGCAATCAACCTTTTCTATTGTTTCTGGCGATCTTGTTAAAGAAGTGTTAAAAACCGTAAACTCTGAAGTTTCTATAGAAAGTGATGCTGCAGATTTTATAGCATCTGTATTCAATCATCAAACAGATATAGGTTTACGTGCGGCACATAAATGTGCCCTGAATTCAGCATCTGATAAAACAGATTTTTTGCCTTTAATAAAACAGCAACACATAGAAAAGGCGGCAACGACTCTTTTTTGCAATCAAATTGATTCTGGGACACTACAATTAACGATTGCAGATATTGATAGATATTTAAAATTGCCAGAGGAATATACTTCAGTGATGTCTACAGCAGAAGATTCGAGTCTTTTTGGTCCAATTCGCCTTAATTTTTAAATTTAAAACTCTTTCAACAGCTAAAACGACTTTTTATAACTAAGACGACTTTTTACTGAAACTATGTTAAAAAAAATTCAAATATTTATATTAAATATTTTAAATAAAACTTAAATATTTTAGATTTAAAATTTTTCGATTAAATTAGAAAGAAAACTTTTTAAAAAAAAATTTGATTGTTTCATTAAAATTATCGTGCCGACAGTCGACATTTCCAAACATTGAACTTACAAATGGACATTGATCCACAAGGGAGAGACATTCCGGTATTAGATCGTAAACTTAACACCAATATATAAAATTATTCTTCTTACCATAATTTTGAGGATTATTTCCAACATGATCTAGTAATTGACAGATTAATCTTACCAATATAATTGACAATTGAGGATTCATTAGTTCTACTCTTTCCGCGTAATGCTAAAATTTTTCATTATTTTGAATACTAACTTTTAAAGAGCCTAGCTCTTTTAATAATTGACGTGATTTTCCCTCAGCTTTTAAGATTGAATTCTCTTGCCTAAAAGAATTATAATTGAATACAAATCAGATACCATTTCACTTCTTGTTTTAGAGCTGTATTTTCTGTACGTAATCTTCTCAATTCAGCTTGTAACCATGGCATATCTGGAGCCGAGGTCAAACTCTCCGGATAATAACGACGCATTGGTGGTCGATCACTTGAAAAGAAAAAAATTTCAACGAAAATTCTCTTATTACATAAATGTATTAATTGTATCCCGAGCGCCAGGAATATCATAAAAATGTCGCGCATAATGATCAGAACTTCTTTGCTTCTAAATTATATGATATAAAGTATTAATCATACCATTTCTAGAAAATCTTTTTATAAAAAACTTAAAATAAATATTTACATGCCATGCCGACAGTCGACTTTTATAAATTCAATAGTATCTTTAATACATTAATGATTATTATATACATTAATAATATTATTCATATTCTGTGTAGATGGATTCTCGGCTTACAGCCGCGGCGAAATCATTAAAAAGCATAATGATTGATCCATATTACGTAAGAGATTTTTTTTATTTTTATTAAAAGTCGGGTGTATACAAAGACGCAGCTATTCCAAATAAATCATCTATTCAAATTGATGAAAATACTGAAAATCGGTTAGTCAAAGAAAATAAGAATAGACGCAATGCAGATGGAATTCTTTATCTGACGACTTAAAATGGATTGTAATAGCGACCGGTGATCAAAGTTGGATGGCATACAAGTCATTATATGAAGCATCTCCAACAGACTTAAAGTATTTAGCTTTTTTATGTGAAGATCCTCGTTGGCTACACAATTGTAACTATTTGAAAAAGTTTTTTTTAATCTATATCAGATTCTACATGGGCATTCACTCCGTTACAAAATCGACTAGCCGGTATCGCTCGTAAAGATCCAGTAGTACGTCCTTTTTTTAAGATATATTCAGGTTGCTCGACCAACTGCAACTGATTTTACACTAAAAGAATTTCTTGAACGCGTAGAAAAAGGAATACCACGTAATTTAAAAAAAAAAATGTTTTTTTTTTTCATTTTTTTTATTTTTTTTTTGATATATTTAATTTTGTAGGTGATTTGGCACCAAAACGAGGACATATACCATGTTGTGCGTGTCCCGTGCATTGTCCCATAAATGGCGGAAATAATGATATCAAATTAAGAATGCAAATTAAAGATATAACTCATGTACCACAACTTGGTCCACGTGCAAATCAACAATTAATTGATAAAAATCAGCAACCAATAATTCTTAAAACAGAGAAAATTGCTAATGAAAAAATCCCATCTCATAATTTGAATATTAAACCAAAGACAGAAAAATCATTAAATGAGATAAATACACAAGAAGAGGGAGAGAAAATGTCTACTGAAAAAACAGTCATAGAAAAAATAGAAGAAAAAATAATTCCTAAAAAAATTGAAGAAAAAATAATTCCCAAAAAAATTGAAGAAAAAATAATTCCCAAAAAAATTGAAGAAAAAATAATTCCCAAAAAAATTGAAGAAAAAAAAAAATAATTCCCAAAAAAATTGAAGAAAAATTATCTCCTAAAAAAATTGAAGAAAAATTAGCATCTGAGAAAGTAGACGAAAAAATTGAGACTAAATTATCACCTAAAAAAATTGAAGAAAAAACAGTTCCTAAAAAAATTGAAGAAAAATTATCACCTAAAAAAATTGAAGAAAAAACAGTTCCCAAAAAAATTGAAGAAAAATTATCTCCTAAAAAAATTGAAGAAAAAATAGCTTTAAAAAAAGAAGACGCAATTGAGTCTAAAATATCTCCTAAAAAAATGGACGAAATTGAAGAAATCAAAAATATAAAAATTATAGGAGAAAAGATTTCTAAACCTAAATTATTGCCAAAGCTATTACCAAAAAAATTGCTAGATACAAAATCAACAATAATTGAAGAAAAAGAAGAGGACAATTTATCAAATGAAATTATTAAAGGAAAACCACCAATAAAAAAACCACCACCAAAGAAATTAATTTAAAGTATATCCTGAAATTTATCATGTTTTGTTGTCTTTGCATGCAACCACATTGCATTTTTATTTGCAAGTATTACACCGCAAGTTGAACAGGATTTCTTTGTCATCATTGTATTCTCATTTTTTAATGAATTTACTAATTTAAGAGCCTAAAAAATTTTGTTAAAAAATTATCATTCACCTTTTGAAAAGTTTCGTTGTCTGTTGGATCGAAAATTGTGACCTTTTTTTCCCCTTCAGAACAACAATCATCATCAGCTACTAATGCATTATAATGTGAACCATCATAAATTATAAATATTCGTTTCCCGGATGACTCATCTCCATATTTATCTGCTCTACCACTCATTACATCTAAGACAACTACTTCAATCTCATATGCGCGAGATAGAGCTATTAATTCAATATAACCGCCCCAACTACTATCTTGTTCAATCCATTTTAGATATTCCTCTCTTGGACGGTCGAGCGTAACATCATTGAATGTTTCAATATCATTTGCAATGAATTTAGCGGCAAGTTGTCGGATTATTAGTTCGCTTGAAGTGTTATTGTGCAATAATAAGTTAAAAGATGCAAATAAACAAGCATTATTTGATATTATTTTGATTTGTCGAAGTTCTCCTATTTTATGATCAAATGCAGTTTTGACAACATCCATTATTCTTCTTCTCTTAAAATTTTAACAGGATCAGCTTTTTTAGAAGAACCAGGTACGTTCAAATGTTCAAATCTCGTCTTCATCCGACAGAATGGACATTCTAGAATTTTATTTAATAATTGTGTCCAACATGTCTGTAAAATGATTTTTGATAATTCTTACAATGCATGCAATATGTCCGCAACGGATACTTATGCGTAATTTATCACTCGGAACATTCTATAATTTTTTAGAACATAATAAAACTTACAGCACAACAAATCTGACATGTTATATTTTCCTCCAAATCTTGAATCTGACGTAAACTTGCAGATAGCGAGAAATTACAATCACTTGATTCTGTTGTTGTTTCAGGTTTTTTTGAATCATTAACACATAATTTTTTTCTAAATTGTGTTAATTTTAATTGTTTATTCGCACGCTTTGGTGGATAACCAGATATCAAATCACGTTTAAGTTCACCTTAATTAAGAATATTTTGGTATTTATCATACCAATTTTGCGATTATCATATTGAACGTTATTATGAAGATTTTTTGAAGATATTCTTGAAATCAATGACTTGAAGTTATTTTCTTTTTGAGATGATTTTAAAGAAAATTTTGAAAAAAATAATTCTAAATTTTTTAAAATTTCCGTATGATTCCTAAAATGGATCAAACATTAATTAGAATAAAAAAAAAAAATTAAAAAAAAAATTCTACCTGTTTTTTTGTACAGAACGTCTAACCCATTTACTAAGATCATTTATAACACTTGTATATCGACAATCTATTAATATAATTGCTCCAAAATCATTAATATGACGTACTACACGACCTATTGCTTGATTTACAGCTTGACTATATAAATTCAAATTAAAAAAATTAAATCACCTAGCTTGTTGATTATACCACGACATATCACGATTTTTTCCAGGAAAATGTTCTTGTAATAATTGTCTTTTTAAACGTACGCTAAAAAAAAAACCTTTTTTTTTCCTATCAACTTTTTTTTAAATTTTTTTTTAAATTTTTTTTCAAATTTTTTTTATTACCGTGGATCATCGAGTGATGGATATGGAATGCCAACAACAATAACACAACGACATTGTTCATTTGGTAAATTCATTCCTTCTGACGATCTGCCTCTTGCTACAGCTAGTAGTATACCACCTTTTAGTTTATCTTTTAATTTAAGCTTACATTTTTTTTTTTTTTCATTAGCAGATTTATATGTCTCTAATAATAATTCAAAATCATATGCAGAATTTCCTTTTTCTTCCCATACAAGTTGACGTTGTTCTGATAATTCTTTCTCTATGCCTGCTTTTTTCCACCTAAGATTTCCCTAGTATTTTACAACCTCACCACATATATGTATCACTTAATTGCTTAAATGATGAAAAAAATACAAGAATCCCTCCTGGAACACGTGAAGATATATCTATAACTATTTTTCCGAGAGACATAAACATATTTCCATCATCTTTGTTCTATAAAAATTTTATTAAAAAAAAAATTTAAAAAAAAAAAAAAACCGTTGATTACCTTATGAGTAAAGCAGAAAGGTAGACGATCTGGTTGTTCGGTAATTATTTGCAAAAGAACACGATCATATGGAACAACATGTTCATTCTCGAGTTTAATGTTATATCTTAAAATATTTAAAAAAAATTCTTTTTTACTCACTTCATTGTCCCATGTGCTCCCAAAACATCTTCATAACCTCCTAATGGTGCGAGCGTACCAGATGTGATAATTAGTGAGTGAATTTTTTCTTCTGCAACGAATTCAGCTAATACTGCTCCTGCAGAAAAACACCATAAACTTAAAATTCTAAAAAAAAACAAAATTAAAAAAAAAAAAAAAAAAATTTTTAAAAAAAAAAAAAAAATTTTTAAAAAAAAAAAAATTTCAAGTTAAAAAATTACCTATCGTTTTCAGAATATTTAGGTGTTATATAACTTAAACTTATTCTTCTAGATTTAGTATTTGAATTTTGATTTGAAATCTCTTCTCTTATTAATAATTTATGCCAATTCAATTGCTTTAGAAAAGCTGGGGAATATGCTATCTATATTCAAATTTGTTTTATTCATGATCTTACTGTTAAAGCACTTAAGAATAATTCTAATTCCATTAATTGTATGGCATTTTCAAAAAAAGAATCTGACCCATCAATTAACCTTGATGAATCACGAAGAGATTCACAACATTTTGATATTACAATATCGTATGTATTTAGACGTTTTGAGTTAAATCCACATCGCTAAGATTAATGTTAATTTTTTTTTTATTGTTACCTCTAAAATAGTCACTAAATTTGAAGCTGGTAATATAATGGGATTACTTTTTAAAGAATTTGATGGATATTTTTTTATGTAGTCATTTAGCCTTTCAATTGGCGACTGAGTTAAAAAAATTTTCAGAAAATTTATATTTACTATAAGAATTTCAGAAACATCTTCAGTACATATTTCTGTTTTCGGAACATTTATAAATTCACTTAATGTTTGTATGACTCTTTCTAATAAACTAGAACGTAAATCAAATGAACCAGATTCTTCAGCAATTCTAATTCAAAAAAAAATTCTACAAAAAAAGATATTTAAGAAAAAAAATTTTTTTTTTTTTATAAAAAATAACTTTTTATTTTAAAAATGTTTATTTTTATTTTACCTCTCAATATTATGACCTTCATCAAAAATAATTACGGAGTTTTTTAATTTAAACTTCAATTGTTTTCTCATTCTTAAATTGAGCAAATATTCATAAGGTAGTAGTATTAAATGACATTCATTGTGATGATCTCTTGCTGCATAATAAGGACAAAATCCTGTCTTCAAAATAAAAATATATATCCATACTTACAGCAAAACCAAATCTTCTAAGGCTTTCGACATCTCGAGGTTCATGTAAATATTCCGTTTTAAACTTATTCAGACCTCCTTCATAAATACAACTCTAGTTTTTTTTTTTTTTTTTTTTTTTTTCCTGATCCTTTTAAATGTTGAAGATCAGGATGTATACATAATTGATCTCTAGATCCCAAAACAGTTGATTTCAATTTTAACTCTAATTTCTAAATGAAAAAAAAAATCAGATGTAGATTTCAAATATTAACCTGATCATTTAAGACATTGAATTGATTTTCTGATGATTCATATATATATGATGTACTTTGCAATTCTGATATTACTTGACCCAATTGAATGTGTGTTCTGAAAAAAAAAATAATTTTTTTATTTTTTTTTTTACCGAGCGACAAAATATATGGTTGGTGTAATTGATGGACCAGATTCTATCACTATATTTTCAGTTTTTTTATTTGTATCTTGATGAAATAAATTTTCTAATTCATTCCATAATAATTCAGATTTAATTTCAGCATTAATTACAGATTTAATTTGGTCAATCTCTTCTCCCGTTTTTTGTCCAATTTTCTGACACTTTTTTTGTCCCATTTTTTCGCCTATTTTTTGAGTCTTTGTTTCAGATTCAGAATTATAAATTTGAGACTCCAATTCAGATTTTGATTCATATTTTAATTCGGAGTTTAATTCAGATTTTGTTTCAGATTTTGTTCCAAATTTTGATTGAGAAATTATTTCAGAATTTTTTATCTGAGAATTTACTTGAGAATTAATTGATGTCGTCGTAAATATTTTTCTATTTGAAATTGATGGATTAGGTATTTGTCCCTTATGTATAGCACGTTGCCATGCTAAAGCTCCTGAGAGTAAACATAGAGTCTTCCCTGTACCTAATAATATTTTTGAAATTTCACAATTTTTAAATTTACCAGTTGGAGATTCCAATAATCCATTCTGTCCTTGTAATAAACAATCTAATAATTTTTTAATATAAATTTTTTGAGGTTCATATAAATTAAAAGGAAATATAACATTTATATCTTGGTAATTATAATTATTTTTCATTTTAATTAAAATTTTATTGAACAAGCATTAAATATACAATCCTAATAAACTATCTGTCAATTTATTTATCTGTCAAATAATTAGAACATAATTATTAAAATTACAAAAGAAAATCAATATTATAAAAATTAAAATTATTTTTAAAGAAATATGTATAATTTTAGATTTTTTATTCTGACCAAATTTTTATGTACCAAATTTTTCATCTATTTAAAACATTTTTTATTGGATTATAAAAATTTGATAGTAGTGGCATTTCACATGAAAAATTTTATTACTTTTTTTTTTTTATTTGAGGTTGAGAATATTATTCCTACTATCTACTTCAACAAATAAATATGATCTGCATTATTATTAAAATAATATAATTTAATTATAATATTTTATAATTATGACTTCATAAATTAATTTGATTTA
>JAPYZD010000859.1:0-26622 GCA_030522725.1 Ichneumoninae sp. B BG-2022a
TATATATATATATATATATATATATATATATATATATATATATTTATGACAAATTGCCGATCCTGTGACGCAACCGATGGTCTCAAGCGACCGGTATAAAGAGCGACGGTTCGATGGACTGCACAGATTTCTCAATCGACTGTGTGTGTGTATATATATTTTTTTATTTTTTTTTTATTTCTTTCTCGACTCGTTACGACTTCCCTCTTTCGTTCGCACGCCGCTATTCGGCTGGCAGTAATCCAAAAAACGCGACTCTTTTCATGCACTCCTTCTTCCCCGGTCGGCCACCTATGCGCGCGACTCGAACTCTCTCGTCTCGTCGTCGTGATTTATGTACGAGAGAGACCGGCACGGAGTGGCAGCCGGTGAGCACCATTTGTTTGTTCTCCTTCTGCTTCTTTCAACCTGGCAGGAGCTAGAACCGAGGCATTTCAATACATCTCTCGATCGCCGTGTCAATAGTTCGCGAGTTTCGCGAGCTGCACTTTTATCGTTCCTCGACGAAATTTGCCTCCCGGTGTTTTGAATTTCCCGGCAAATTATGTCGGTTAACAATCTTACCGGTAATGTTACCGATCAGTATAATTAATGATGTCCTCCCAAACTAACACTGGCCATACTAACCCGTTATAAGTCACACCGAAACCTTACCGAAACGGAACTAATGGACACGGAGGGCCTAAGAGTAAGGATAGGGGTGTGACTGATAAAGGGTTAATCCGAAAAGTTGAAATTCGCTTCTTCTTTGCAAAGATGCCGTAAAAAGATGAAAAAAACCTTATTTTTTTGGGTGAAATCCATTATAGAGAGATGATATTTTTTTATTAATAAAAATAGTATTCATATTTATATAAATATAAATGGATTTTTAACCCCGATTTGCCCCACTTAGCACCACTGTCACTATCCAATGGTTATTAAAAAAATTGCCTTTTGGCCCATTATCCCGTTTCACCCCACTGTCCCCTGCTCTCCCCAATTATCCATTTCATAGATGGTTCGACATCGGTCAAATACCGTTTGTATTTATCGACAGTGCTATTCAACCGTTTGGTACCGATCTACGATAATACCGCGGAACTAAATTCCCCCTCGCCGTTGATCGTGAGCCCTGCCGTGATGCATCGCGGCAATGCGCAAGCTGAGACGTCAGTGGGCGCGTTGCTTCCCGCTTCGCTCCTCGGTGTTGTGCCTCGAGTGGTATTGTTGCGGGTGTCAAACGAAATTGGGTACCCGATAGCGGGCTGGCGCGAGTTTCGTTGTCAATTACGCGGTGGCGGTGTTAATTGCGAAAGTCAGTTGCACTGCGCGAATTCCCCCGCGCCCCGTTCGCCGCTCCCGCATCCAGCGTCCGCGTCAGCCGTGATGTTGCCGTAATCCTCGCACCCACCGACGGGATCGCTCTACCATCGTGCTAAGTCCTATCGCTCCTTCTGTCACTATTAGCTTCGAGAGAGAGATTCTTCAGAAAAAAAAATCCAAGTTTGCCAATCTGTTTCCCTAATGGCAAAGCCCCGGCGACGTTTCGCGAGCTACTTGTGCAGAGGACGACTGCGTTGGATACACCGAAGCCGATGCGGTAAGCCTTGCCGGCGGGGGATTTGCTCGCGGAACGCGATAGACGCGGTATATATGTATATGCTCAATCACAGCGATTAATTGAATAAGAGAACCCGTTGACCGAAGTACAAAGTTCGAGTTATATGGGAACGGAGCGCCAGGCGAGTTCTCCCGAGACGTCGTCGAAAGGGAATCTCGAAGTGGCCAGTACTGGCCGAGGGACAGCGGCAGCCGGCCGTTGAGAATGTATGCGTAGCTCGTTAACGAAGTCCGCTAAGCGGCTCGTGCCTCTTGTGGACAAAAAAAAAAAAAAATAGAAAAAAATCCGTGACTTTCACAATTGGAAATCCACGTACAGAGGATTATGAGGAACGACGAAAACCGGTTGTAACTATTTTCTACCGATGAAGTATCCTCCGAGAGATGCTCGAGACCTTTGCCGCTGGTGTAAGGCTCGTATCCCTATTAGACGATTCAAGACCGTCGTATAATAAATTACGACGATTTCGTAGTCAATCAACGTGGCAAGTACGAAGGCCTCGGGTTCATTTACAAGTGAACGTCTCTCTCAGTTCACAATTATGATTCTTTAAAAAAAAAAAAAAAAAACCAGCATCTTCACCAAACTATTTATATATGCTGATTTAATGATCATTAGAGTTGAAAAATGCATTCAAGTGTAGACACGCAATCGTCGATAATGGTTTCTATATTACAATGTAATTAGTGTGCAATTTTTTTTTACTTATTTTTTTATTTATTTATTTTTTTAATTACTTCTTCAATAATTGATATTATTCGTTGAACATTTTCTGGAATAAAATAGAGAAAACGATGGCTCTTCGTACTACTTTGATAGACGCTACTGTGCGATATTGGATGAATGCTACCCTTCGAGGCAACAGACACGTATCATCTCCCGACAACACCGAATTTTCTCCTTCCGAGGCGAGAGTAGATTTTCCGATGAGAATTGGATATCCGTGTCAGTATGAGACACGGTTTCGCGCTATTGCCCGAGGCGAAACTCACTCGGGACGGGCGTAGATGGGAGGAAAACGAAAAGGAAAAGAAAAAAAAATAGAAACCATTGCATCCCACGGTGTGTTGGGACTAGCTATTATTAAAAAAGTATATAAAAAAAGCACAAACTTTAATAACTGTCTCCGAGCGTCTGGTGCATAAAAATAAAATTCCTTTAGTTTTGTATTATTATTACGACCGTTCGTAATTTCGTATTTTCTTGAATTACAATAACCGCTGACCTCTCCGGTTAACGAGAGATCGACCGCGAGTTTCGAGTCGACGGCACAGTTCTTGTCCTCGGTGTCGACGCCGGTCTCTATCTCTTGCTTCATACGATGCACCTGCGGAGTGCGGTTTTTAAATATTAAAAAAAACCACTAGCGAAATTCCCTCGGCTACCGCAGCGACGTAGCGAGCACGTCGGGACTTTTCTTTCTCGATGTACCGGTGCGACTATCGATTTTTCTTAGTTCCGGGTGGTGGGTTTCGACCGGGAGAGGAAGAGAGAGAAGCGCTGTCTCGCAGTGGCTGCTGGCGACGATAAAACCTTCCCGAGAATCTTCTCTTCGCACTGTATATGCACCGTCTGCAGGGTGTCAACGCTCCAGCCTCGCAGAAACGGTTACTGGACAATCACCGGTGAATTAAAGTACACAATCAAACAAGCATAGGAGAGATCGGAGCAAAATGGCACGGCGGGGCAAAACGGTCCAGTGAGGGCAAAACTCAATTTTCCAGTAATTTTTCGATGTCCCATTTTGTCCCAACGATACATACGGATTTTCAAACCCATTTTGCCCCACTTGCCACCATCGCCACCATCCAAAAGTAATTGGAAAATTGCCTTTTGTCTCCCAATCCCGTCTTGCCCCGCTCTCCCCTACATTCGCAACGTTTCATATCGTTTGATAAAAGCTCAACGAATCTCGGTCAAAGAACATCTAATTTTACACTCCGTTTCAGAACCGGATATCACATCCGCCCAACCGTTTATCAATTATTGCCCGTCTCGTGCCATCCGCTTCATCCGCCTTCGTTGAGTCGCGACAGAGAGAGTTTAACATTGTATGACCAATGAAAGTTCCATAAGAACAATCCAGCTGAGCCCCTTTCGTATTCGACAAGCACTTCGCCTAAGCCTCGGAATTTCCGGTTGTAGTCCGTGCGCCTCCCGCGCGGTCATGGTCCGCGCTCCGCGGGTCAAAAGTGGGTATCGATTGGCCTCCATCTCCTCCTTCAAAGGCAATTGCTGAGAGCCCGAGGAATGTCGTGACGGCGTTGGTCGCTGGTTTCAGCGATCAGGTGACTCCTGTCTGTCTTTCGTGGAGAGGAACTTCGGTATGCTCGATCCGTGTTCGGCACGTCGCGGTCTTTTTGCTTCCTCGCCAGCGCCCGCCGCTCGCATCCGAAGTTCCTCCTCCGTAATATGTGGGCCACGAGGAAGTTTCGTCGCAGAGCTTGCGGTCGTCGCTGGAGAGGATCGACGATACTTGTCGCCACCGCGAGGTTACACCGCCGGTTGTGCGATGTTCCCGAGGGGCGAGGGGTTCGTTACTAAGGTCGCTGACGCCGGGAAAGTGTGTCGCCGAAAGGTCAACGTTCATACGACGCCGCAGGACTCCAGATGTTGGATGCAAAAACTATTACATGGAAACTCCGGGATGACCCGAAGGCTCTCTTTCGCGAGATTGAAGAATCGGTAGAAAACATCGGAGTCGTGAACTCATCGATTAACCGACCGCTGGAAGTTTCCAAGAGAAAATCTACAGAAGGAACGAGCGAGTAGAAAAGGCGCAGCGGAGACCGTATGGAAATGCAGCTTTAGATTGCCGCGCTCGATCCGCTTACCCGTTCGATCTCCACCGCACGAATCTCCGTCCGCATCTGCGGATCCCTTCACACTTCGACTCTCGCGAAGTTTCGATCGATACCCCGTTGCATTCGAATGCAGGAAAGGCCACCGGCTTCGCGGCGCGATTTAATCGGAGGATCGACGAGGTCGACCCGAAGTCTCTCGACCCCTCTCATCTCCGACGAGCCATAATTCTCGTTAGTTCTGTCTCTATCGTTTTCCTCTAACCCGCGCACAAAAACCGGTTGTGTGTCGTGATCGCGAGGCTCCTCGATCTCTAACCTTCTTCTCATCTCCTGCCCATATAGGAGCCGGCTTCGCGGCCTCCATCGGGACCGAGTATGGGATTAGCCGCGAGGTCGATCCGTGTGTTTCTCGGTGCTCTCTCGAGCGCACAGCCCGACTGCGTCTGTGCAGTTGCAGTTACAGTTGCGAACGGGTTTCTTCTACTCGACTCCGTGGACCACGGGTAAAGCGGGGCAAAATGGACCATCGGGGCGAAACTTTTCTTGTCGCGCGAAAAAAAATTGATAAGCACGATCAGTTTTGCTCCTGAGTTCCGTTTTGCCTCGCAACCGTTCATACTCGCGTGGTGATTTCGAGAAGGTGGAACTACACCGTGCACGTAACTTCGCGAATTTTCGCGCGAGTATCTTGGCCGGTGGCCAGCACATCCTTCGCGATCCACGATCGAACGTTGTTACTTGAAACGCCCGTCCCATTTTTTTTTTTTTTGGCAACGTATCGGCCGAAAAGTATTATTCGAAAGATTCGGTGAAAACGAGAGGCACGCGATATTGTCAAACGCGATCACGTTCGTCGCGATATACGCGCCTCGTTTCGAAATGTTATTACAATAACCGCCGGGACGGAGAGCCCCGAATCTCTATTCCGATTTCACGATACGCCGAGTCATGGCCGACCATGATTCCCTCGGGTTGAGAGTTTCACATACACACACACACACACACACACCAGAGCGCTCGCTTCGCCACGATTATTTGCAGTTGCAAAGAATTCCTACGTGTGCGCTATCGAAACGAGTTACCATCGATTTTTATGATATTAATCAATCGATAACTTAATTTGCCGCGATTAATCAATCGATCATTTAATTTGCCGCGATGAACGACCCCAACAACGATTGAATTTACAACGAATCAAATTAACATAGAAGTACCAGCGCAAGCGCGAGCACGACACGGATCGTAAATGCGTTGCGCCAGTCGACAAT
This sequence comes from Ichneumoninae sp. B BG-2022a, assembly GCA_030522725.1. NCBI lineage: Eukaryota > Metazoa > Arthropoda > Insecta > Hymenoptera > Ichneumonidae > Ichneumoninae sp. B BG-2022a. The sequence goes on from JAPYZD010000859.1 coordinate 5,676, forward strand.
TTAAAAGCGAAATCATTCCCGTCGTTGCATCCCTCGCGAACTGTAACACGCAAATTACAATTTTATTCGCAATTCGCGGCGCGTATATACTATAAACACAGCGCCTGTAGCTTTGTGGCTAATGAAGTTTGTCAATTTGACCAAATTGTGCGGTTACAAGGCGTCCGCGATTTCAACATCGTTGAATGACGGGATGCGAAGCCATTTCGCAGCACCGGCAGCAGCGACAGCGATGAGGATGCGCGTTTGCTCTCCGACAGTCACCGCATCGCTCGCGTCTGCGACGGTAACGCGATTACGAGAATTGCGCGAGATTTACCTCTCTCCTCCCTCCAGGAGCACGCGCGTGCAATTAGTCTAATTATGCGGTCGCAAAAGTTATCGTCGACGAGCCAGAGTCGGGAGGGCAGCGGCAATAGAGCAGCTGCGCGAATTTCTCGAAGGTGGAATTGCGGGTAGGATTTGAAGGAGGCAGAAGAAAGGGGGACGAATTATGCCCCACCGGGCTCGTCTCCGGGCGCCCGCTGTGTGATAACTCTCCTTCTTACTCTCGAAATTGAGCCGGGGAATTAACCGGGGGGAGACTTTTGTCACCGTCCGACCGAGCAATTGTGCAACGCGTGTCCTTCTCAAGCATTAACGCATCCCGGTGACGCAAATTTATGGTATTTTCTTTTTTTTATATCATTACGTAAATTACCGAACTGAAGAATTTCAAAAGATGAGGACACTGAAGTTTATGAAATTCAGATTTATAAAAAAAACTTTGATTCCTGCTAAAAAATTAAACCTTTCGGTTCCTGACTTCTGTAGACCTTGTCAGAAATTTCAACCAGAGTTTTTCTAAATCAAAAATATTACTAAAATGTTGCTTTTTAATAATATCCTTTTTCAATTTTCTGATTAATATTGAAGCGGGCAAATGTTGTATCACGAAAATGGAGCCAATCACAGATTGACTAAAAAGTCTCGGCACGAACTTTGCACAGCAACATCTCGAATCCATCAGCCCGCTATTTAGAAAACTCCCAGCAAACAACGTGCCCAAACATAAATTTTCAACACTTATTTCAATAAAAAATAATGTATCTTTGAAATAATCTTCGTAATAGAATAACATGAAACAGAGCTACGAAACCGATAGCTCAAACTATTAGTTAAATATTTTAATTAATCGTGTCGTCTTTTCCACAAACAAGGTTTTAATTTATATCCACGAGGCCCTCCATAGATAAATACAAATTTACGGGCTGAAAGACCTCGGTCAATGGTAATGGCCCATTAGCCAGAGAAAAAAAAACATCACACATGTATACACGCAATCCCACCGAACCACGTATTGCTGCTAATAAAGCGCTTTTACTACTACTTCTGAAGCGGGTACTGACGAAGATATAAAAAAATCGATTTTCACAACGTGGCAACTATGGAGAAGTTATGAAGTACGAATATTCAGTTCGACCAGTTTCAGTTGAACCTAATGATGAACAGTCAAAAGTTTGAATACAAAAAAATGTATAGAAACAGAAAAAAAAAACTATCCTTGAGACACTTGGAGACCCGCGGTGAGATTAAGTGTGAGAGAATGAACTCCAGTGCCAAATTGGCTTCGTGCGGTCAGAGTGTAACTGCAGTGCAGCATACTAATAACGCACATCATAATGTGCATCTCGTGCAACTGCGACGGAGGTAAAGACGACGCGTCGCTTGACACCTCTCTCTCCACTTTCCCTCGCGCGACAAACGTGGATAACACGAGTGTTCTCCCTGTCGTTGTAGTCGCATGGTTTATCCAGCGCATCGTGTACTTCTCACGCGTCGACCGCAAACTCTCGTCCTTTTGCTGGGAACGAAACGTGCGACGACCACAGAGCGACAACCCGACGGCCTCCGTCGCGTCTTCTTGATATTATCATAATTCATACACACAAGCGGAACGACAGAGACGCAAAAGGGCAAGATTACATGACGCGACGTGACGGGACGGAGTCTCTTTCTCCGCCTGACCTCGAATTTTACATAGTAGCAATACCGGTGTGTATTTATATTCATGAGGAATGCCGACTGACCGGCATTTTGAGACCGAAATATTTATGCTAATGTAAGCTTCTCTTATTTACTACGCGATCAATATCGTGCTTCATTCAATTACGAGATACCGGTCGATGCTGCGAAATCTGCCTACCGACTAGTCCCCAGTGGGCCGGTATTTCCATAAATTTAATTTGATTTAAAGAAATTCAGCGAAATATGATAAATCGCCGCTCATAGTATAAAGTTCTTCGGGCACGGTCTCTTCGCCTCCTAATATTCACTTCGCGTGTCCCTGCGTCCTCAATTTCGCGTGCCATTTTAACAGTGCCATCGACACCGTTAATCACTTCACAAAAAAATCCAACCTCCCACTGACTGTATGCTAGAATTAATTGAATATTGACCGTACCCAAATTATTTGAAAAAGCAATATCACGAATATCTTCGTGCGGCTGCGATGTCTGGCCAAGCAGAGAAATTTCGCCTCAAGTGAGTCGGTAACCAAAGTTACGGCGAGACTCGAGAGACGCATTGCCCAGGACGACGCCGATAACGCTGGTAAAACACCCTTGAGTCCCTGACTCGTACCGGTGAGATGCCGCTCGGTGACGCAATCAGCAAGTCTTCGAGTGACACAGAGCGAGCTGCAACTCTGTACAGCCCTCGATCGGCCTTCGACAAGCGTACCGTTCTTAAGGTACTCTCCTCTATTCTCCTTGCCTTCAATGGTTTTGTCTCGCAAGCTCCGCACAGTGCACATCAGACACTCACAACTGATTAGCACTTTGTTCAATGAACAATCAACGGGTATTGGCCTACTTTCGTCCTATCTGTTCGTCCGAGTTTCATCAAGCATTCGCTATTCAGAGTCCCAACGTCTGTAGCATTTGTATACCCTAGACCGTCCCTTCTTTATCTCCTTTCGCCCGTGATCCTCCGTAAATATATCCCACAGCCTGTCGATACATTTCGGTTTTGGCCCGTTCGTATCGCTAAGGCAACGATCACATTTTTTATTTTGCGACTTACGACAGTCGAGATGGCGCGACCGTGCGGCCGAGGCGAGCAAATCGCGTTCCCGGAACCGAACTCGATTTCCTTCGCGTTTTCCATCGCATTGCCGGAATCTTTGTGTGGGCGTCGGTGAGCGAGCTGGAGGATAAGGGGGTAGGTGATGGTGAAACCAGTTCCCGTCGAAGTGAGGTAGCCGGCTGGAGTCGAGCGCGGGGGTCGAGTGAACAGGACTCATCGAGGCGTAAAATTCGAAATACAATGGGCGGGTAAATAGTGGAGAAAGGATTGGATATTGATCGGCGAGACCGAATAGTTCCGCAACGCTGAGGATTCGTGTATCTATACCCGATTCCCGTGTTCAATGTGTACGGAGACTATAGCGAGATATCCGTGTGAGAGCTCTTTTTTAATCTGTAAAGTAACGTGAATTCGATTATGGGGGCAGCGGGGCAAAACGTAATTCCGGGACAAACCAGACGTTTCCGTATTTTCCGTTCGAGATGAGACCTTTTTTTAATTCCCGCGATAGGATTGGTGCGTTTTGTCCGGCTTCGACTAAATTTGCGAGCTCAACTGAGAAGAATGTAGGGGAGAGCGGGGCAAAACGGGGTTTTTGGGCAAAACGTCATTTTTCAATGGATCGTCATTTTTGGATCGGACAAGGTGGCAAAACTGGGCAGAAAAGCCTGATGTATCCGATAGGGCGATTTCGGCATCCAAAAATTATTGGAAAATGACATTTTGCCCCATTGCCCCATTGTGCCCCGCTCTACCCTATATTATTCTCTAACCGCGCTCGTACCGGAATCTCCAATTTCCGGCGCGACGGTCGCTCGGAACTCGGTCTCGGTCGAGACAACAAAAATATTGAGTCGGAAAAGTTTCGCGTTGCCGGGGTCCGCCGCCGCTCTCCGCCACGGACGTTTTCAGTGATTCAGTCCGTGCCTGCGGAGGGCGAGGGTCTTAATTAACTTGGTTCGCTCGAGGAGCGCCAGCGGGCCGTGGAGATGCGCACAGCCACGCTGGCACAGCTTACCCCCGGAGGAGCCCCTGAGCCGGGAGAAACCTTTATCCCTCTTACCGACGTTATAAATCCCTCTTATATCTCCGCGTCTTTTCCACCCGTTCTCATCGCTACAGGAAGAACACACCGGCGGAGATTCCTTCCGCTCTCGTCGTTCTCGCGTCTCGCTACACCCCTGTTATAAATCCATTAACCAACCTGTGGTCGAAGAAATAAACGATTAAACGCGGCAACGACGAAGCGAAGTAAGGGTCGTTACCGGCAATGGCATTGTCGTAAAACCGCACGATGCGTCGCACGTACGTTGTTTGATCACCTCAGTGGTTTTCTCTTTTTCCACGGCGCTTGGCCATCGCCGTCCACACCGGAGGGTCGCCCGGTACAGTGAGGCCGGTAGTTTTCTACGATGCAATGCGATACCCCGGTGCTCGGTCAGCGTTGCTTCGGTAATTGTGTCGTAACTAACTTCGTCGAACTCGCGCGTTGAACAACTTCACGGTAACTCCGGACGGGTTCGCAGCGGCATTGGTGTCTCTGACCCTTGTTACGTAACTGTACGTAGATCCACAAGCGCACCCTCGCTCACCCAGCGAAAACCTCAGCGTTGCGGTGCCCGAACCGCGAGCCCGAGCGAGACGAAGCTGATGGCAATGGTATTCCCTCGGGGGACCGCGAGCGTGATCTTTTCAACTGAGAGGTGGCATCGGAGCAAGTGAGGGCAATACGACGGGCGTGATGCCATCGGACGAGAGCATATTTCGCGCGAATCCTCTCGCAACGGCCCCTCCTTGAGCAGACATTACATTTGTAACTCCGACAAATTGCCCTGAAAATTGCGCAACTTGTCTACGAGCTGCATCGTTCTTTTTTTCGTCTTAGCTTTCTCCCTATTATAATATTTCTGGCTCATCGCAGCCGACTACCGTGTCTCTCTGTGCTCGGCGTCTGGTGTGTTAACGGGCGTGCAGGCCAACGGAGCGGTGGCTCAGACCCGAGTCTCCGGTCTCGCGTATCGCGGGGTGCGCACGCTTGTTTGCGGGCCGCGAGAACGTCGCGCGGATATGTCGGGCCGAGCTCGCATCGCCAATCCCACCTTTCTTTCCGGGACGGAAGACGCCGACGGAGTAAATGCTCCGGGCGCATTTCGCACCACGCGGAATTTTCTCCCGCTCCATTCGACGCTTCGACACGCCGTAACATCGTGTGTTACATCATGTAGCCATTTTTACAACTTTGTTATTCGCGGAGCAGAAATCGCGCATGGATGGAGATCACAAACGCTCTTTGAACCTGGGAGGAAGCGGAGAAGCGAGAACCATGGTCGAACGAGCCTAAGAATTTCGCTTCCGCTCTTCGATTGAACTAGCGTTCCGAATACCGTGCATGCTCGTGTTTCTCCCTTCGTCATTATTCCCGAGCTTTCCACGAGCGCTTTGTGGGTCAGTTTTTTGCTCCTCCGCCAACGAATGAGAGTAAAGACCGTAATGCCTCGGAACCAGGAACATTCATCTGACGGACAGAACAATGCTGAATTTAAATCGTATATGCCGGGTTATGCGGAGTTGCGGAGCGTACGATAAAGTAACTGCAAGGAGAATCGCATGCGGTAATTCGAAGCGTATAAGGCTCTCGTGGTCCAGTCAGCCACCAACGGATGGCAGGCTTACCCCGGAAACTGGCACACGCTTCATTACTCAGTTTTGATCTGTTACCGTACCGTGCTGCAACCTCTCGTACCCTTTTGTAACTGCCGACATCGTCGGTGAATCCGACCTGGTGCACTCGCTTGCAGCTTCCGTCTCGTCGCATATCATATGGAGAAACCTTCCTGCAGCATCCTTAATACTCGGAACCCGTGAAACGTCCGGTCTTCAGGCATTGTCGTAGGAAACGTAGATTGCTTCGTCAACGACACCGCAAAAAAAAATCGTTTGGGCCAAATATGAATATTTGGTTGATTCGAAGGAGAAGTTCGTTGATCGTGACAACAGACTGTTGGGTCGATCTTTTCAGTATATATAGCATGAGAACCGTTTGGTTCAATCAAATATTCTTTGCGCCACTCGTAAAGGCTAATTTGGTTGACGTCAACTTTTTTGTCCAAGTGTACACGCACAGTTTGTGTTTGTATTCATTTTTATGTGATTTCTTTTTTTTTATCCTGAATGAATTTGGATTGTGAGCGAGTCCGGAAAAATAAATAATCGTTTCAGCCAGATATGAACATTTGGTTGATTCGAAGGAGTACCTCGTTGATCGTGACAACAGACTGTTGGGTCGATCTTTTCAGTTTTTATAGCATTAAAACCGTTTCGTTCAATCAAATATTCTTTTGGCCACTCGTAAAGACTAATTTGGTTGACTTCAACTTGTTTGTCCACGTGTACACGCACAGTTTGAGTTTGTATTCGTTTTTTTGTGATTTCTTTTTTTTTATCTCGAATGGATTTGGATCGTGAAAGACCTCGGAAAAAAAGAATCGTTTCAGCCAAATATGAACATTTGGTTGATTCGAAGGATTACCTCGTTGATCATGACAACAGACCGTTGGGTCGATCGTTTCAGTATTTATAGCATGAGAACCGTTTCGTTCAATCAAATATTCTTTTGGCCACTCGTAAAGGCTAATTTGGTTGACTTCAGCTTGTTTGTCCAAGTGTAAACGCACGTTTGTGTTTGCATTCCTTTTCATGTTATTTATTTATTTATTTTTTGATCGCGACTTCTATGCTTTGTCGGTCGACTGCTTCCCTCCACATTCACCGATACGTAACGGATATAGGATAATATTTGCGTATGGCACTTCGCCGATGCCTCCCGCGATATTGACGGAACGGATAAACGCTAATCCTCCCCGGAAGCAACATGCTCAAAGCTTCTCGACTGAGCTCACGCGTAAACGTTCCGAATACCTTGAATCCCACCGTGGTCGCTTATCCTTGAGCGATCGATTATCGGTCAAGCGTTATGCTCCGTTCCGTTCGAAGCGGGTTCCGTTGCCCCCGCGGATTTACCCCGGAGAACATTGAAACCCGGCTGTGCGAGACAACGCGGTACGAAATTCAATTCAATATCTGCTCCGTAATCGATTGGACTCGCGGGACCGGCAGTCGATATCATAAATTTGGAGCCCGCGGACGATACGCGTTCCGTGTGTATAGATTTCGAAATAATCGTCGAACGCCCCGAGGGGGGCCTCTTGAACTTTCTATCCAGCGTACGTACCCGAGGAAAAAAATGTACCTGCGATCCTTGCGAAATGCCAACGCCGCTGTGACACGCAACTTTTAACAGCTTTCGCCGAGTCTCCCTGTATTATAAGTAAGTTACCGCTGCGCCAAGAATCCCGGTTATAATTTTGAGGCAAGATAATATCTGAGCTGGAGCTGTAAAATCTAGTCTTCAAAGGCGCACCGGGCGATAGTGCTCCGAAGCGATATCTTCCACGTATCTTCGGAACACACTCAGCCTCATTCGCGAGGCACAAAACCGCTGGTATACATATAATGCGGTGCACGCAGGTCTACCTGTGCCTCGACGTTGTACACTGGACGAGTGGTTACGTGCCCGGCTCACCCCCAGCATGCATCCTTTGTACTACCCTAGACAAAGGGTTGCGCTTGGCGAACGAGTAAGAAGAACCAGAAGCTCGGGTTTCTCGAGACCCGGAGAACGAGCGAGCTAGCGACCGCGAGACTGTTCGGAGAAGCTGGATGAGAGAGTTTCTTGGTGGAATCTCCACATTTCGTTGGTTTCGCTCGAGAGCGACCAAGTTTTCCCTGTCTCGACGGAGCGACCCGTCTCGTCGCCCGGCCCTCCCGGAATCCCGCATCAGCGGCGATCGCGACGACGACGACGACAAGAATTGACAAAGAGCCTCGCTACCCACACAGCCGTCCCGACCTCCGCCTCAACAGCCCTTTCTCGACTTACATTCAACTCTCTTATCCTACGGCTACGCTCGTCCGGCATTCGCTTCGTCTTCAACCGCGACGATAGCCAAGTTTTACGCGGATTGTCGCGACAAGGGCTTTCTTGGAGTCGGTGAAACAATCCCGATTATCGGGTGGTTATTAAAGCTATATTGTTGTGGGAGACTTATCGCGCTCCGGGGAAACCCTCGGACGTACCGTAATCCTCGGTGCTCGTGTAAAACTTCGTCTCTGTTGTGTTTATGCCCCTGAGGGCTCGTTTCGTCAGCTCGCGGTTTCGTCATATCTTAATCTTCCGAAGATCTTTCGGAGGATCTTTCCGTTCCGTTCCTATCCGCCTTGTCGCGGTCGAATCTCAGCGACGATCTGGCCTCGAGGCAGCTCAGCATCCCGGATAGCGCGAAGATTCGTGTGTACAGGAGTTTGGACACTGAGCGAAAGGGAACGCGAACAAGAACGATTAGTCAGGGACGCACAGAGAAGACGCCGCAGCCTTCGTCTTCTGTTGGAATGATAATGCGCTCATCGCCGAGTCACGCAGCATGCGCCACCGCCGGAGAGTTCGAAGTCCGAAGAATGTTTTTTGCTGGAGTCGTACGGCAGGATTCGCGAAGGTGGATTGTCATCTCGCTATAACGGACACTCCTCGCACGCACCGTTCATGCCTTATCGTGAAAGTTTCGCATTCCTCGAACGTGGGCGCCTCCTCATTGGCTCACTGCTTGTTATTCCGGTTTCTTTTCGCGTTCCTCGATGCAAGGTCGGTGTCGTTTACTTTTATTTTCGGATACCGTGTGTTTGGCTAAAAAGTGCTCGTGCCTTTGCCAGATATTTCTTGTTTAAGAAAGTTCCACAATTTTTCTCACTCTTTTAGAGGAAAGTGCCCATTCAAATCTGCTTCCATACCTCCATATTGATTAAAAAAATTTAATCATTTTAATAAAAATCAGTTGCATTTATTTCTATGCACTTGACATACTGCGTGTAGAGTAAATTGGACATTTTGAAACCACCAAAACTGATAACTTAATTATCGGGCCGGAAAACATTTAGAAGATTTATGTCCACACGCACGTCCGTAAGACATCGTTGGACTGCGAAGACCTGTGATGTGAAATTCACAGTGTCACTAAATAATAGTATATATTAAACTCCAAATAATATTTTTGACATATTTTCAACATCGACGTGTTATTTTATTTTTAATTGCTGAACGTTAGATAGATAAAGACCCAAAGCTGCTTTGATGTGAACTACGTATATAAGGCGATTCAAACGATTGGGTATAGAAACTAGTATCTGATGCGTGCCGTCTGACTCTGCTGGGGTGGGTGAAACTGCTCAGGAAACCCAGCGTGCGAGCAGGTTAACATTGGACGAGGAAGAGGGCACTTCAACACGCTTGAACACGGAAGCGGCTCTTGCCGTGGCAAGCAACAATGTATGTACAATGTTTCGCGCTAACGTTCGGATAACCGAGCGTTCGTGTAAACAGAGTCATGGTTCGGATAATTGAGGGTTCGAATGATCGTGGTTCGGATAATTGAGGGTTCCGATGATGGAGGTTCGAGTAATTGAGGTTCTGTTGTAGATGTTTTTCTTGCTGTTTTGAAAATGCCGGTCAGGGCACACCTGTAATTTTATCTCTTATTCTAAAAACATGCTTGTTTTTTTTATTAAACAATACGATTCGTTGAAAAAAAAATAAAAATAAAAATAAATGTGGGTGATTGGGGACAAGAAATGTTTGTTGAATGTCCAAACTTTTTTACTGTACAGACATGCCACAGCGCTAATATTTACAGTGTGACCAATTAGTGGCCTTGCTGATAAGATTGCTCTTATCAACTCTTGATAAGTTGATAAGATTGCTCTTATCAACTCTTATCAGATTGCTCGGATTAAAATCGACGATATTACACGATTATTTCGGGTAACTTGCATATACATTTTCTAAATTACGACTCGGCCGAGTGTGACCTAGATGACGTTAATCCTCTCGAAAAACCAATGTTACGCGGCGGCAAACTTTCGTTGTCTTCGTACAGGTACATGTGCGACTGGCGGCAGATCACGTGCGACGCGGAACCCGGATGGATTTTAATGTCCAAATTCGTAATTATAAACTTTACAGACCCGCGCTCGGGAAATCCGTGCATCGGTTCGGAGAGAAGTTGATCGACTCAAAATTGGCCCGTTCGGAAAAAAAACATCCTTTCAACCGCCACGAAAATCAAAGTTCCTTCGGTTTCTTCTTTCTCCTCGTTCTCCCTCGCGCTTCTTGTCGATTTCCATCGTCCCCCGTCTACCTCGACTCTTGGATTCCCACGTTGGATCATATCTCGCAAGATCGCGTAAGCCAATCCACCCCGCCGAGTTCCTCGACGATCACCCGACAACGTCGTCCCGTAATCCAAGCGTTATTCATAGCCACGGCCCGCTCGATGCTCAGACGCTCTCGCGTTACCAAAGTTTCTCAGTTGGATTATTCGCGCGAGAGTGGTAACCTGCCAGAGGCGCAGCAAAAAGCTTCCATCGTCAGGAATCGTTGAGAAAACTTCTCGGATCCCCGGCTCTTTATGTGCGAGACTTCACTTCTTCGTATCCACCGAGGCGCGGGAAAGAACGGGAGCAGCTCTCTCCGCTACGGGGCAGAAAGGGTTGCATTGCCGAACGTTTTACCCCATCCACCGGTTCGGTTCGAGTTTCGCGCGTCGAAGAACATGGAACAGAATTCGCGAAGAAAATACTGAAAAATCCCGGAGTTCTGATCTTACCTCCAGGATCGAATGAAATGAGGAATGGGATCGTCCTTTTTTAACCCCCGACTGTCCCTCAGGACAAAAAGACGGGAGTTATGTGTTTCACTGAGTCCCCCCCCCCCCCTCATATTGCTGTTTTCGTTGTTTCCAGTGTTTGTCGGTACGGTTCAATGTCTCTTGACAGAATTCGGCACACTAGTTCTGTGGATGTGGAAGTGTGTTCGTAGCGATGGATTAGGAAAGTAAATGTGAAGTGACAGAGATAAGCAACTTCAAAAAAACGGGCCGAAAGCCTATTGAGATGGCACATTTATATCTCTGCCACTCACAACTCTACCTGATAATAACTCTACCAAAATCTCTACCAGAAAGTAATAAAACTCTACCGGACTTGAAAGAAAATTCTACTGGACTTGAAATAAAATTCTACTGGACTTGAAATAAAACTGTACTGGACTTGAAATAAAACTCTACCGGAATACAAGGTTACCGTCTAGCCTCATATTCCGGTAGAGTTTTATTTTGATTCCGGTAGAGATTTTGGTAGAGTTGTTAGAGCTATTTTTTTTGGTAGTGTTATTATCCGGTAGACTTGTTTTCTGGTAGAGTTGTGAGTGGTAGAGATGTAAATGTGCCATTCAGTTATATCTAAAACCTATTCGGATATATAAAAATCCTGTAGCCTGTGTGCTATACTAGGTATAGTGCATTGAATTCAGTCAACGTGCAGTACAACCTCGAATACGCATTGCGCGGCGTCTATGCTAATTTGTTTACATATATAAAAAATTTGCTTAGGCGTATTTTAAAAAATTATTATTAGTTATAATTTTTTCCTTTTCGCTCTGCCTTCGATAATACTCTTAGGAGCCAACGAAGTTATTATAGGAGCACGCCGATATTTCGGGCACGAGCAGCGCGTAGCGTTCGATCGACGAGAAGAACACAAGAAGAAATATATCTAACCGTTGCTGGCAAAGCTTTGTACTCGCTGCGCGATGCAGTAAATTTGACGATTGCCGTCGGGATCGCAAGTGAATGGAGAAAAATATGACATATAAGTAGACTCGACGACGAGAAAGAACGTCCCGCGACTACTTTTTATGGTCTCGTCTTTGATGTTTCCGGTTGCACCCTGGAAGAGGGAGGCCGGTCACGGTCGCCGAGTGAATTCAGCACATGATTTGATAGATAAACTGTGGAAATGTGAGATAGAGGTGAATAAAAATAAAATTCGCCACTTGTTGCTGTGGAAAAATCACACGACGAAAATCGTTTCTCTTCGCGTGCTATTTTTTTTTCTCCGTCACCGACGTACACATTTTTACCACATTTTAAATCCTTACATAATCCCCGGAGGGGAGGATCGTGGTCCAGGGCCGCGAATTGCTTCGTCATCCGAAGCGAAAACGAATGACGGAAAAGCTGTCACAGCACCTGTACGCGCGAGATTTACAATACCGAGCATCGACATTTCTATTTTTATAAATTTTTTTGTTCGATTTTTTTTTATTTTACTGCGAAAACGGTCGTCCCTCGCTGCGTGACAGACCGAATGCGCAATAAATCACAGTTCCGAATATACATAACGCGCTATCTCTCGCACGATGAAAGGCGACAATTAATAACGTGAAATCATCGAGTCGTGTGAACTCCGTAGTCCGGATGGACGACACATGCTACTACTTGTTCCCCTCCGAATCTGGTGTTGCGGCGATACGTCACGGACATCGGTTGCACATTTTCATTTCACGGGCTCGCGGCCCTCTCTCGTTCCTCTCCCGACCGCGATATTCCTCTCTCGCTCGCTCGCTCCATATATATACATCCTCCTATCGTACCTATCGTTCCGGCACTGATTTTGGAAATTCGTTGGTGGGTACCGAAACAAGGCACGCTGTTCGAGCCTGCTTCGCATAATTTATCTGCGCAAATCCGCCCTCCTTCCCCGTTCGAAAACTACATTACGAATTTAACCCCGAGCCCCGAAGCGCAACTCGCGTCGAACCACATCCAGTAATTATTTTTCAAATCAGTCCCGGCACTCGTGTATCCCGAAAATCGCACGTTTCATCCATATATTACGCCGCTATCCGTGTCCCAATTAACGGTAATGCGATACACGGCTTTTCGCTAATTTCAAATGGGTGTAACGATAAAATTTTGTATTCCCGAGAAAATTTGTAACTCGCTTCGATTGCTTTCGATGCGATGCCGACAGGCACATCGGATTCGTGTGCGCCGGGCAGTTGCACTCTTGGGCTTCACGATGGAAATTTCTATCCCTCTTTATGTCACAGGGGAATCCGATTGAGAGTTCTTCGGAAAACCGTCGTACCGAGATGGCCAGTCGAGGCTTCATCAATATAATCTTTCGACGATGCGCCGAGTCGGTACGTAGAAAAGCAAATTGCTTCTCGGGCGTGTGAATATGATTTGAATTTTTCCCCCTATGCACACGGGCGTTGCAGTGCGCATCTCGCCACTCGGATAAATTCACGGATCTTCCATCGTTCCGCTTCCGTCACATCCGTTCGATCCCTCGCACGTCGCGAAAATTCAGCTCACGAAAGCTTTAACGAGGGAGTTTGTCGATTTTTATTTCGATACTTCGTATTCGCATCGACAGTACGTATGTCGGGTGAAAGAGAGCTGGTGGGGAGGAGGGGGGGGGGGGTGGTGGTGGTTCGGTATAATCCTCGTTTATTGAAAAGTTTCGACGGTAATGTCCGAGCTCTCGCGATTCGGCACACGATGCATATTCTTCTTTTATTCATTTTTTTTAAATCGTCAAAACCCGAACATCCAATTCCTGGTTTATTTACCTTTCCTGTTAAAAAATCATCAATATTTATGTATCTTCATTTTTTTTTTTTCATTTTTGATATTGACACTTCATAGTATGCACTTCGTCAACACGATGAATGACTGATGTGAACCCCGCATGCGTGTCAGTTATTACATTGTGTTCGATAGGACACCTCTTTTTTGTGGATAAACGAACGGGCCGAAAAATTTCAATGGAATAAACTCGCAGTCCCGCGCGGTCGTTTATTCATCAGCTGGTCACCGTCGCCCTCGCAACGATGGAAATACGAAATTATTCACCTCGGAACCTCATCGAGAGCGAGGGAGCCCGCTAGGCCGCTGCGCGCCCGATACGAATTGGTTCGTCAACTCGAACCGTCAGGCAAATCCCGCGAGACTACTGACGCGAGAGAATGATGCCGTGCTGCCTGCATCCCTCGCAAAATGTCTCTCTCCCTCTCAACGTACCCTCCCCCCTTTTTCGTCATACAGAATAGCAGTGCCAGTGCGCGCGCGAGTCTATGATGCTTCCCCACACGTATGGTGATGCACGGGTTGTTCACAGTTGTCCGAACGTACCGTTCCGAGAGTAACGCATGTCGGGGGGCCAGAGTGGATTTCCAGTTGACAAATTTACTTTTTACCCCCTTTTCCACTACTCCGCTAATACGATTCGAGTACTGAATCGACTGTTAAATATCGTGCAAACTCGCACGGCCTTACACCCCCGTCGGGTGTCAAATTTTTCTGCACACGAACGAATAGTCTCGAAGGATTATTGTGCACGCACCCAGAAAAAAAATATTTGACGGCCACTGTTTATTTGGTTTAAGTAAAATATTTGTTTGATTTAAATAAATATTTATTTACGGGCTGAAGGACTCAGGTCGAAGGCCCATTGGCAGTTTTATTAAATACGACGTATTAATAAATAGAGAATTGTATCGGAGTCTGTTATGATCAACTGTACGGTCATTCATTACCTTTTTACTACTACTATTTATTTAAAGTCAGTAAATAGTTACTTAAATGAAATAAATATTTATTGAAATAAATGTTCTGGGTGTGCGTTGTCAATTCTGTTGCGACTATACCATGCGTAATTCTACACATTTGCGCGTGTAACATCATCGTTCACTGAACGCGTACTCGTGCCTATCTCGTGTGACTCGTGTAACGCAAGGTAGGCACGAGTGCGCGTGCGGAGAGAGAATATTCAACATCATCTGTAATAGTAAATCGTCGAGAGGCAGAGAAATCCACAGCGTAAATACCGATGGAATGCGTGTGTGTCTGTAAACTCTGTTAATTCCACCGGGGAGATATGCAAGGCCAGATTATATCACTCGAGGTATAAAATGTTGGAGGATTATATCGCCTCTTTTCGAGTTCGAGCTTTACACTGTAAGCTTTAAAAAAAAGAATAAATAAAAAATAAAAAAGGTAAGCGTGGCATTTCGATGTAACGCACATGTGCAACATCGTGCTACAAAGCCCCGCCTACCGGAGGGTTTCTATACATTTGCGTAATTCGATACGTTTATCAGAACCGAATTTAACTTTTACATTCCCAAACTTTGCACCTCGCCGGAACAATGGTTGGATGGGTACGGATACGGCATCAGAGCTGGAGAATAGACTCGCTGATGTGGTTTGAGAGAGACTTAAAATTCAAAGCCGATCTCGATCCAAAGTTACTCTTGGGGGACCCCGGCGTGTCAGACGCCAAGCTCTGCACGGTGCACTTCCGCAACTTCGTAACCGACACGAGGAGTTCGTAACTTTCGAGATGTACGTACGTTATCGTGTATGTACAACAATATTTCGGAATTTCCGTGAGGCTGTGTGTGTACCGATCGGGCACTCTTTGGGAAGCTACCTTCGAGAGATCCGCAGTACAGCTTGCTGCAGAAGTTGCTATGATAAGCCGTATCACGAATCTCTCGATCCACGAAGTGTCTATGGCATATTTACCAAACACTTTTTCATTACAAGAATCGATCATTTTTTTTTGTAATTAACCGCGATTCTAACGCGAAAAAAAATGGCAAAAATTAAAAAAAAAAAAAAAAAAAATGTCCTGCATAGATGTAGGGAAGAGCGGTGCAAAATGGGGCAACGGGGCAAAACGGGGTTTTTGGGCGAAACTAAATTTTCCAATCATTTTTGGATCGGACAAGGTGAGAAAACGGGGCGTGGTGGGAAAAAGCCTGATGCATCGATGGGGCGAATTCGGGCATCCAAAAATTATTGGAAAATGACGTTTTGCCCCATGCCCTGTTTTGCCCCGCTCTACCCTACAATAAAGAACAATTCATAATGATATCGATATGTTGAGGCAAGTCCCGATCCCATTAGAAGACGATTATGCGCTTCCGTTGCTTCCTCTTCGCGATGCGAAGATTCGCAACTTAGAAGATCCTATTATCCCGGGATAGGGAGGGATCCGCACGGAGAATCGTCGGTGGTATTGGCGTCGTGGTGGCCTCCTCGCTATACATATATAGAAGAAGCACCGTCAAAGCTGGATTCTCGAACCTTGAGCGTTATCGTAGGGAGACTAAGGCAAGACTACATCGTCTTCGTGGAGTCCTCGTTACATCGGGTCGGCGGTGCGCTCAGGCGAGATCTTATGATGCCAGGCGGTACGGAAAAGGTACACAGCCTGGCTGGTATTAAATCCGGGCGCGGATCGAATCGCGGAGAGAAGTACCAGCACTTCAGACCGACGCCGGCCTACATATTCCCGGTGAACCCCTCGAACCTCCGGTTAATGCAGGGTCCCCGAGTAATGAGGCTATCCTCGTAAAAACGCCTGTCCCGTTCCCTTCGATCGCCGGGATGTACGTACACGTATTCCTTGTACCGCTGCCACAGACCGCGATGTACCTATACGCTGTATCCGGCAGAATATCGGCTGACTCGGTGGGACTCCGTCCGATCCCGAAGCGGCTGCCCCGATGGACACACAGCTTCCCGTACAACGACGCTACACGTACAGTCCCCCTCCGTATATGATCGAGAGCCTTCCGAGAAAACGCTCGAACTGGTCGTCCGTGAAGGCGATCTTCTTGCGATCGGTTTCCCGGTGCAACGACGTCACATCCCGCGCTCGCGAGACAAGTCAACCCAGAATCCGCGTCGGGCGTTCATTGACCCGAAGGGAAAAGAAAACTAGTTTCCCTCGGCAATCACGCGGATGTCTTCATCGATCGTGCTCGAAGGAAGACACTGATTTTTTGTTTCTTCCACCGATCGCGATCTCCGAGAGTTGTGTCTCAATGCGCGAGGTTTGACCGACCGGGAAAAATTGTCCGTTGAAATTGCAGGCGCAGTCTCATCGGCTCCCGTACAAAGTTTCTATCCGCTCATCCCCCGTAACTCATCCCGCGATGAGTTTCGCGAACTCACTTTTCCACACTGCGCGAGATAGTTTCGCTGGAAATTAGTGTGCGCGCTTCTCACCCCCGAAATGTATATTCAGCCGGGGCTCAAAGCCAAAGTGCCCGAGCCGCTCGCACACACGTCCTCGGTCCCGGCGAGAGAACCGTCCGACGGACTCACTCGCCGTGTCCCGAAACGGAGCGTAACAGGGGTTGCGTAGTAACGACGGCAGCCATGCGAGCAACCACCTAGGATGCCTCCTGCCGTTGTTGCTGTTGCCTCCCCCGTAAGCCCTCCAGATATCGATAGATCGATCGATAAATTATACGTCCGTGGCGGCTTGTTATGAGATACCAACATACCCTACCACGGTCCGCACTTGCCTCTCGGCTCCGTCGTACCCATCTCACCGGAATCCTTCCACCGTGACCGGGTAGCTTTGTTCGATGTTCGACCTGCACCACGCCACAGGTATCGACCCTACGAATTTGCAGGCACCGTCTCACGGACTAATGTGTGCATAACGTGTTACGAATCATCTCGAACCCAACGGAGACACAAGAGCCCTTCAAACTACGGAACTCGCATGACCTCGCCTGTGTGACGTCTCTGACCATGGTAATTGTTCTCCCGTCATGATTCCCTCATTATCCGTTTGCTCCCAGACCAGCGGTGGTCCATTTTCCCTAACCAGCATCCGTGTCGCTAATTCTGGGCGTTAATAAATAAATCCGTTCGCACGTTCGTAGGTTTGCTCGGCCAATTCGCGCTCGTTTCATTGAACGAGACTCGTTATTCCGCCGACTGCGAAGCGCACATCATTACCAGTGCGCAAATTCGCGAATTTGGAAATGGGGGTTCGGCGGTTCGGAAAGGTGGAGGGGGTCGGGGGGCTCTCGTAGCGGGGCCTGTACGAAACGAACGAGCTTTTCAAGAGCTTTATTAGTTCGGTATGTCAATCGATTTGAGGTAATTCCCTCGCTCACCCGCACCGGTTCACTCCGCGGCACTTCGATGCGCCCGCATCCATGAACACGTATTTTCGTTTCAACGGGCGAAACGAATTCTCCGCGCGATTCTGGTTACCCCGACCGTCGAAGCGTGAAGATGCCTTTGGCGTAACGCAAATAGGTGTATATCGGGTATGTCGACGAACGAAGCAAGGGGTTAAAGCTCTCGCCGTAATTACGATAGAGAGGAACCCGACGCCGTGGGTTCGGTATGCGTGAATTCTCCCTCTGGCCTCCTCCCCCCCTCCCAACGTAGCCGTCGCAGCTTGTTGACTCCGTTTCTCGTTTCCCCGAATGATTTGCGCCATCAATAGGATGTGACGAATCGAAACCCCGGTTGCTACCAACATCGGCTCCGGTATATTAACCGAGGTTAACGATGCTCGAGGCTCGTTTCCTACGACCGGATGCACGGACCTTTGACTCCTCCCCCCTATTGGGTTCTCTAAATACGGCATATACCACGACGTCGTTATCGGGTGCGGTCTCTGGCGCACTGTGCAAAGTGCCTTGGGTCGTGTACGATGATGGTGTCCAACGCCGGAAGGGCATGTATGACACGATTGTAAATACGCCCTTTTCGATTTGGTCAAACGATACCTAACCGCGAACATAATTTGCCGTGTCCGATTCTCCATCAATGATGCACGAGGTGAAACGTCGATCACGATTCCGGATACACGGGTCTGTCGATTAAGTTTATTATCATTGATTAGCCCCGTTACGCCGTCCCATCGACTGTTACCGGGAAGATGCAGGGCTCGAACTCCGAAACAATTTCTCGAAAACTGGCACCGATTCGGTCGCGAGGACAGGATGCCAAATTTTCACTGTATAGTTTGGATAGATATACGGGATACGCAGCTATCGCCAGAACGTTATCACGTCGAACGCGTAATCGGGAAATTGGTTTTATCCTCGAAGAATCGTGGCCGTGCATCGATACCGCAGTCGCGTCACGTTCTTATTACGGGGGGGGGGGGGGCAAGCTTGGGTCCTAGGGAGATCGTCACGGCGTCGAGGCCGGCATGTCTCTATACTGTACGTGAATACGGTTTTTCTATCCCCGAAATAGCGCACTATCCGGGAAAAGATATCCGAGGTTACAGAGCTATATAGGATGGCTTCGAGTGAAGGGAAAGAGGTAAAACGCTGGAAAATCTTTACGCCCGAATACCTTTGGGCGATAGGATTATGTTCACGACTTTCTTTCCGGGAATGAAAGTTTCTCAGGAACTACCCCTTTTTCCATTTGAAAAGCCTGGATCGAATCGTCCGATTAAATTGAACTTTATTTATTGTTTTGCGGTCGTTGAATAAATAGTTGTAATTATTTTATCCGGCTCGTTGCAGCGATGCAGGGATAACTTTTTACCGTTCCCTTTCGTAATTACTTAACCGCCGCCAGGTACAGCCGGCATCTCTTTCGGGAATCGTACAGTCCGGCTTTTCTCCCCCATAAACCAGTTGCATAGTTGTACTTTTTTTTGTTCCCCTTTATCCTGGCCGGTCCAACCTCTGTTTGCCGCTTGAGCTTGATGAGCCGCACCTCTCGAAACATCACGTACACTTGTGGCTGCGCGGAATCGCGTGCCCGTCTACCTCCCCGTGTACGGTCTACTCGTGGAAACATTCGTTTCGGCGAGGTACGTAGCGTTCCATACTATGCCCCTCTACCATTGCAATGTACGCTCTTGTTGTAAACTTGCTCTGTGCTCGCGTCCGACCTGCCTGGGTGAACCACAGAAAAACCATTTGAGCTTTCCACGTGTGTACGCTTAGTCGTGCAAAACTCGCTCCGGCCAAGTATTTTTACTGAACGCTCGGGAGAACCCGGGAGTATGCTGTACGTGAGACACATCAAAGCGAAAAAACCGTCAGCCCTTTTCTTCGTCACCGTGTGCGAATGCCGAGAGCTTACGAGCGTAGGGGGGAAATTGTCGAGCTCGGACCATTCCCGCTCCGTTAGGCAACGATAAATCACTTTATCCGTTGAACACCAGAATTTTCTGGTGACTCCCGTTTCGCGCTCGCCTGTCTTCTCCACGTCTCGAATCGATCTGCAAACACACCCGCGCCAGTGTATCAACGAATTCTCGATCCTCCGACTTCATCGAGAATAAACTTGTCAGATGCAGCGCTCATATATCTTCACTACGGTGGAACTTCGAACAGTCATAGGTGCCGATTACACAGTTCAGTATTTATCATTCGGTGCCGGTCGCGGAGTGAAAAGACGTTTCTCCGGTTAGTTTATTTAATTTATTACCCGGCTGGGTACGTCACATCGGTCAATCGTCTTTTATAACGATAATAATGATTTATGCGAGTGGACGGTTGAACAATGTGCCATATTTTTCATCTCAATTCCATCGTCAATTAATCCATAATTTATTGGTCGAAGTATGAAATGAGATTAAATATGATTCAATTTGCAATTTCGTTCGAGTATCGCCGGTTACCGCTGAACGGCAAGGACTCTATATTTGTTATAGATTTTTTCCCCTCGAACGCCGTTATTTAAACTCGGCTTGGTGTTACCCTCAACTTTGTGGATTATCGTATCACTAAAGAGAAAGCTAGCGCGCGAGCGGGACAATTAATTTATTATCCGGATCGGTACGGTGCATCGGTCTATCGTCGTTTCTAACGATAATAATGATTTATGCGAATGGACGGTTGAACAATGTGCCATATTTTTCATTTCAACTCCATCGTGAATTAATCCAGAATTTATCGGTCGAACTATGAAATGAGATTAAATACACCGAAAAAAAGTTTGGTAATATCAAATTAAGCTGCGGTTGCGGGTGGCGAAAGAAATATTTGGTCGATTGAAAGAAATATTTAGTTCATTGAACGAATATTTAGTTGCTTTAATAAATAGTTACTTGGATTTAACAAACATTTTGTTCAATCGACCAAATATTTCTTTCGCCACCCGCAACTGCAGCTTAGTTTGATATTACCAAACCTTTT
>JAPYZD010000860.1:0-45684 GCA_030522725.1 Ichneumoninae sp. B BG-2022a
AGATGTTTTTTGCAACTTTTTCTGAACTTAAATTTTGAAACTAATTTTTTTTTTTGCGAAAAAATCAAATTTTTTATAAAGGTTATTATGGTATTGACGGAGCGCAAAAATCACTCGAAAAATTACAGTAATCATAGAAATTCAAATAAAAATAAAATAAGTCGATAATAAAATAAGAGATATTAAATTCGAGTAAAATGGCTTAGAAAGACATATAATTTTTCATATAATTTTTTTTTTAATATTTAAAATATAAGAATATTCTAAATATTATGCGCAACATTATATTTTGAAATTTGCCAGGGACAAGTAAAATTTTTTGTAAGTGGAATTGATATATAATTTGTTTTTTTCTGAATAAAATTTTATAAATACTATTATGACATTACATGCAAATAATTAACAGTCTTAAATTAATAGAATTTAATGAAAAAAAATAAAAAAATAAACTGAGTCTTATTATTATAAGACTTTCGATACAAAGTTTATTTTTTTTCAAAATTTTTTATTTCAATAAAATTTAATTTTAAAATAATTTTTTATAAAAAAAAAAAAATTAATAAAAAAAAAAAAAAAGTATTTAAGTATCTATAAATATATTAAACTGCTAGATATGTTCAATTATATAAAAAATTTTTTTGAAAATTCGCCAGAAATGGAAATGCCGCCAACTTTAGAGTCTACAATGTCAAGTCAAGATTCAATATTGATGAATATGATGGAAGTTATAAAAAGCTCAGATGATTTAGGAGAAGATAAAAATGTAATTGAAAATATAAAAGAATCCCCAGATTCTCAAGATATCAAATCTCCTTCGTAAGATTAACATTTAAATTTTAAAAAAAATAGACGATCTATTTTATTAACATACAATAAAAAAAATCCTAAGGAACTTGAAGAATTACAAAGTATTATCATTAAAAAATTTCTTTATTTTTTCAGATAAATTCAATTTATTGGATAATTCACATCAAACGACTTTTGGGACAATGGTGGAAAATGTTTTAGCTGCTCATGGTTTTGTTAAAAGAAAAAATAGTCGAGAATTATCAACAATAAGTAAATATTTATTTTCTTAATTTTTTTCAATATGTTTTATAATTTATTTTATTTTTTTTTTTTTAATAATTTTTTTTAGACATTCGAGAAATAAAAAATAAAATCATTAAACGACGCATTAAAATGGAAAATGAATCAAAAAAAATTGTATGTTATTTCATTTTTTTAAATAATTTTGATTTTCAGTTAAATATTGTATATACAAATTTAAAACAATCATTATCAAAAATACAATTTTCAGAAGATTTTCAAATTGAAGATTCGGTAAAAAAAAAAATTTAATATTTATTAGTGGTTCGAGTCTTGTCGGGAGTCATACATACAATTTTTTGAAAATGAAATAGATGATTATTTACTTTTCTACAATTTACTTGAAGATAAATATAAAAAAAATTGTAAGAAAAATGATGATAATTTTTCCTTAGTTTTATCTTTAATAGATTTACATAAATTAATGAGAATGACTCCTAAAAAAATTACAAATTTCGAAGTTTAATTTTCTCGATAACGGTAAATTAAGAGGCTCATGTCAAATTTTTTTATCAAACAAATAAATATATCACGAATACGAGTATTTCTATCAATCATAAAAATAAAATTGAATTTTCATGAAAATTGTTTGTAAAAGGGTTTTCACAATGTTTTTCTGTGCCGATATATAAAGAGTGGCGTTATATATATTATCAAACAAATATACCATGCCTAGTGCTAATGATACAAAATTTCTATTAAATAATGCAACAGTCGATAGAGATATATCACATCGATTTAATTCTAAAATTTCAACATTTTTTATTTCAATATCAATAATCTTCATAGGCTCAATTTTGTTATTATTCAATTATGAATTTTTTTCGGTTACAGTTACAGAAGTTTTAGAAAGACGTAATATTAGAGGATATATTAATAATCAATCATTAAAACCAAAAGTTTTAAGAGTTGATGGTTATGAACCACTTGAAGAACTACTACCAATGGAAAATAAATTAAATTATAAACTACTTTTGCACACATGGCATAGGTAAACTTTTTTTTCAATGTTTTTTTTTTTTGATGATATTTTTTAAAATCAATATTACAATTTTTTTACTTTTTTTTTTTTCAGCGGTGATTTAATTTCATCCTACGACATGCTGATATCATCAGCACTTGTAACACAAGATCTTAATATTACTAAATTGATTATATGGATGGATGAGCCATGGTTACAATCTGCTGATAGACGCAAAACTGAAACGCTTGAAAGATTTCGTATAACACCATTTAGATTTGTAGAATTTAGATACTTAGATTGGAAGGCATTAGCAAATCGTTCAAATTCCTGCTGGAAAACTCGTCCTGAATTTATGTTGAAATATCGTAAGTTAATCGATATTTTTACAAATGATTAGCTCTTATTCAAAGAAGAAATATACAACAATTTTCTGACATTATAAGAATTCTAATATTGGAAGAATATGGTGGAATTTGGATTGATTCTGATTCAACTATTTTAATTGATATGCAATTGATACATAGGGCTTATTATCCAAAGTAAGGCTGTTTTTTATTTTCATCTTCATATTTTAGAATTGTAAGTGGCCGTACAGAACCCACAGGAAATAACAATTTCATTTATGCTACCGACCCAAAGCAAAGAAAAATTCTTGCTGATCTATCTTGTGAATTTAGAAGTGAACCAATTAATGTTCAAGAGACCAATTATACTGATGCTGAAGGTTAGTTTTCTTTTTATATTAGTATACATAGCGGCGGCTATTGATTGGTCAAAAAAATGGATTTGGAAGGATAAATTACCACAAACTGTAGGAGGAAAAAATGTAAGGAGCTAAGAAAGTGTCTCAAAAGTTTATTTGAAAAAAAATATTTGCATTTTCTTTGTATAACGGGTGTTCATTAAATTAATTATTTCTTTATGTGTTCTGTTTGTATAATTATTTTCATTAATTTTATAAATTATTTGTTGAAATTGTAGATGAAGTTACTTTACGACTGGTGGTGGAATGACGGAGTATTAAAATTGTGTAAAGAATTAACCCCAAAATATTGTAATCATGAATCTGTTCCTATGGATGTTACTGATACATTATGGTTTAAGGGAGGTCTTACAGATTATTGTGAAAAAGAACTTTACAATCTTCAGACTGATACAATTGATTACACGGTCCGTTTTTTTTTGTAATAATCATTTTCAGGAATTACTACGCTCTACTAGAATTGATGTTCGGAATGTGACATCTTATTGGAAAAGCAAAGATCTGAAACGATTGCCATGGCTTATGCATGATCGAAAAGGGGATTGTCGTACTCATGGGACAGTATGTTACTAATTCAATTTTTTATTTTTTTCAGGGAGCTCACGGCGCATTAAAAATCCAGGAACGTTTGATAGATGCACGCCTTGGTGATCCCAGATCGGCCCCAATTGAACCTTTAGATTATTTAACTGCTGATCCATTAATTTTATGGAGAGGTAGAGCAGATCAACGGAACTATTTTTTATTAACTATTTTGATTGTAAGTCAAATATATAAATAATTTGGTTAGCCGTCTTCTATTAATGCTGTAAATACAAGACATTCATTGAGAAAAGCTCTATCTGCCATTGATATCTCGATGAATAGTCAATTTAATGCTTTACAACGACGAGCTGCAACTGTAGGACTTAAATTTATTGTCGAGTTATCCGAAACAAATAATCAAAATAATGCTTTGCTAGGGGCTGAAGCTATAACATATAATGATATAATAACTACAGTACCAGTCAACTTTAGAAAAAATGTTCGTAATCTAGATGAATATAAAGATTTAAATATATATAAGATATGGGATGATATTTCTAAAAATAAAGAAAATGTTGTGAACCCAAATACTTATACAGAGCCCTCAATTGATTTGGGCGATCCACCAGTAACATATGACAATTGGGGTGAAAGGGTTTATTTAGATGATGGATTCATAAATTCACAAATGCAACAAGCTGCTTTAAAGTGGTCAATTAGTAGTGAGTCCCGTTATTTACTACTTTTAGAAAATGACAACATATTCATAAATTTAAATAAGATTTTTGACATATTAACGAATTCAGCTAAAGATTTATTTGACAAGACAATTCAACAAACATCTATATTTATGGCTTTAACTGATCAACCATTGAAATCTGAATTAGTAAAAGAATCTGATCAGAAAAACGAAAAGGATTTTTTCAATGTCCCGAAAAACAGTAGAATTGTATCAGCTTATACAGTAAGATCAAATAAAATTCCTGGATTATTATTTTCACGCGACTTACTGCCTTACTTATTTAGTTCTGACCATCCAATCAAACTTGGGGCTTCGAAAATGGAATGTCACAAAGAAAATAAATCAAATAATTCTAAATTTTCTTATTCATTGACGAAAGAACTAGTAAATTGTTCGGATGGCCGAAACCATCCTATCAATAAATTTGCTTTCATGAACTCTAGACATCTGACAGATCAAAGTACATACATAAACCCCAAATTTCCAAATTTTATACGTATTACATTTTCTGATCCATCAACAATACGTCAATTCCCTTTAAATTACGCGAAAAACTTTGCATCTGGTTCGGAACTCCAACGATGTCTAATGCAGTTCAAGGAGAACAATTATGATCACAACATTAAAGGAGCTGCATTAATTACGAATATGCCAGAAAAGTGTCACGATGCATGGTTGTTGATGCCTATAATTATTAAATAAAATCAGTTAGGGGCGAAATCCTTCATGCCGACTTAAGATTCAATCAATCTTAGTCATCGGTTGAACTATAATATCATCATTATTTTTAATTTTTTATGAGAAGCGGGAGTCAGACATTACATATCTGAAGAAAATACGCGATCTCAAATTTATATTACAGGATTGTAGTGCGCTCTAATCTATTTTTTAAGAACGAGTGGAGTCCTGTCTACAATATTTCAAATTTTCTTATTACTAACTAATTGAATGACAATCAGAAAGTGACTATTTTCTTGACCCAAAGTCATGACCCAAGGATTCGGGTTATGATAAGCGTGATGTTATGTCTCTTTAGAAAAAATTTGAGAAATATTGTCGCCAAAAAAAAAACTTTATAAAAACATGATTTATTACATGAAAATGCCGCCAAATTATTTCTAATTTAAAAAAAAAAAAAATTATTATTTTTTTCCTCCTTATGTCTGAAGCTTTCCAACAATCAGGCGATGCAATAAGACGAGGTATTTCATCATTCGGATCATGGATTCAGCATACATTTCGTAGTCACTCGAGAGAAGAAAATTTTGAATCGGAGCATGCTGCTACACAAATGACTTTTGACTCAATAGACAAGAAAAATTCGAGTGAAATCGAAAAGGAAAAAAGTAGATCATATAATGGTCAAGATTTGTCATAATAGAACGGTAAAGAACAAACATGAGCTCAGTTTTAAAATTAAATAACTTTCTACAGTCACATCATACATTTTCTCGTGGTCATAGACCAGTTGAATACACCTTGATATGTGAAAAAGAATCTGGTTTGTATACTTGTATTGGAACCATACCTCGGCTTGGTATATCTTCTGAAAGTACAAATAAGGTTTTAACAAAACGTACAGCAAAAAATGGTGTTGCGAAAAAATTGTATCAGCATCTTTTAAAATACTCAGATGAATATGAATCTTGTGCAGAAAATGAATTCTATTCAGCAGCAAGTAATTTATGCAGACTTGATTTGAATGACAAGACTAAAGAAATTGAAATTGAAATTGGATCAAAACTAGCAAGATTACGAATTGAATATGGAAATTCAAATCCACATTATAAAAAAGGTGAAGCAGTTATTAATTTATCTGGAAAAGAAATCCGTTACGAGAGAAATTTTTCATTAAATAGTGATAATACTAATGATTTATTAGAGCGTATAAGTCGAATATCATCTGAAAATGAAGCTATATCAGCGATTAGAATATAATTTATTTTTTTGAATAAAATAATGGAATTGTCTGTTCAATCAGTAAAATGTACCTTAATGCGTCACCATGACGACATTTCAAAAAAAAGAAAAAAAATTATTACTGAAAATTTCGATCATAATTTAGATCAAAATATCCTGAATAAAAAATTAAACGATGAAGAAAAAAATTTTTTCGATAAAAAATTAAATTATGAAAATGAAAATACTCTGAACAATACTCAAGATAAAAATTTAAAAAAAAAATTAAAAAAAATTCATGTTAAAAAAACTGATATTGCTAATATTGTGAGTTTTAATATTTAAAATATTTTTTTTTAGCTAAGATTAGATATTCAAGAAAGCTACAATCCAGAGAGCAAGTGTTCTTTGGACATTAGAACTTCGGAAGATCATTTGGGACGTTCAATAAAGAAGGTAAAAGAAAAAAAATTTTTATTTTACTAAATAGGGTAAATATACAGATACAGAAATCAAATTATTAAAAGAAGCAATAAATAATTATTTTGCAGTAAGTTATATTTGAAATTTTTTTTTCCCAGGAAAATGGTTGGGATGAAAAAGAAGGATGGAAATATATATCTGTATGTGGAACAGGATCTAATAGTCGTCAATCGAAAAAATTGAAATCTATACATTGGGCTATTATTGGTAAAGCATTACCTTTAAGACCTTTATCTAGTATAATTAAATTTTCTTATAGAAGATTATTTCCTTGGAAATCAGGTAAAAAAAATGAATTAAAGTTATTTTATAAATAATAATTTTTTAAGGTCCATGGTCTTCTGAAGAAGAACAAGAATTAATTAGTCTTGTTGAACGTTATGGAAAATGTTGGGTTAAATTATCACTTGAATATTTTCATCGAATGCCAAATTATATTAATTTAAAATGGAAAGAAATTGAACCACGTTTAAGACAAAAGATTCCTTTACATCCTAAAAGACGATATAAATGGACTATTAAAGAAGATATAGAACTTTTATCAACAATTAAGTAAATTTTCTAAAAATACATAATTTTTTTCATGTAATTTTTTATATATATCATTATTTTTCCGTAATTCTTTTTAGAAAAGTAACTGGGATACGACTACCGTATAGAGCTGTCCCATGGTCGGAGATACAACGAAAAATGCCAAATTATTCGATAAATCAATTATCACGTCGATATAGATATACATTATTTCCCAAAATTTTATCTGGACAATATAAGGGTGCAAAAAAAAAGGTAAGAGATCATAAAAATATATTTGAATTATGAATGAAATTGTTTAAATTTACATTAATTTTTCATTAAATTATTAATATTCAATTTAATTTTATATTTAATTAGGTTGTGTTTAGACAATTTTTAAGATATGCTCATCGTGGATTTGAGACAAATTTATTTGATGACATATCTGAAATTGAAATGCATAGAATTGTCCCATTCTGGTCTATGTCTGGATATAAACGGACTTTAACAGTAAGATAATCATAACCAAAATAATAATTATTATTTTTTTTTTCATAATAACATTAAATGTATTTTAGGCTTATTGTAAATCACATTGTCCCATTGAAATCCAAAAATCTTCTCCTCGAGAACAAATTGCGTACATTTATAAATTAGAAGAATGCGAAAGAAAAGAAGTTCATGATTTAAAAAGGCTCGCTCGAACATTTAAGGTTTTATTAAAATTAAATGGTGTCTGTCAATTGAACGCTTCCCCTGGTTTAATTTCGGATAGGTTCAAAAAGCCAATTTTGGATGAGTCGATCGATGATGCATCTCCTGCCTCAAAAGAAATGAAGACAAAATTATTTACAAAAATATTAGATATTAGTAAACCGAATATTCTTAATAGACCTTTAACTGCAACTTCAAAACGTATAGAAGCTATTGTCCCAAAAGATCGACAACAAATAATTGATATGTTTCCTATTTATATTGGACTTCAACATAAAAAAAAAGTTCGAGATATGAATGCAAATGAGATTAAAGAATGTGATCAAAAAGCCCAATCAAGCTTAATTGATTATCATGATCATCTGTTATACGAATCATTAGGCATTCCTCTGATAGAAAATTTAACACCTCAAGAAGAGAAGGACACTCATGATTTTTTAAAAATCACTGCAAATGCTTTTAAACAATCAGTTGATGAAAATAATTACTCGGAATTGGAAAGCATTGACGATGAAGAAGAAGAATCATTTATTCAATTAAAAAATAAAAAAAAATTATTAAAAAAAAATCATCCATGGATGTTAAATTAATAAGAAAAAATTTCTTCATGGGGATATTCAATTACACGTCTGAATAATAAAATTTTAAATATAAACTTACGAGTAATTATTCAATTCAATCAATTTTTTCATTTCTTCATTTGTCAACTCAAAATCAAATAAATTTAAATTTTCTTCTAAACGTGATAAAGTTGCTGTTTTGGGTAATATAATCATATTATTAGATAATTGTAGTAGAAATCTTAATAGAATCTATAACATAATATTCAAATCTTTTTATAACATACTTGACCGGGTGTTTTATTATAAGATTCAGCTATTTGAATAACTGCAGGTTCTTTTAAAGCTACTTTTTCGATTTTAGAAGATTCTCCACGAGCTTAAATTAAATTAAATTAATAAATAAATTCACCTAATGGACAATAAGCTGAAAGTAATATATTATTCTGTTCACAATATTTTAATAAATTATGTTGATTTAGATATATATGACATTCGACCTGAAAAAATTTTTAATTTTTTTTTTCTACCTGATTAACAATTGGAGAAATCCTGCAATAACTTTTAAGATCTCTTATTATTTGTATCTCAAAATTTGAAACACCGAGATAACGAACTAATTTATCATCGACTAACTTCTCTAATTCAGTCCAAGTTTCCGATAATGGAATTGATCTTGGTGCCATTTTTGTTGCAAGATCATAAAATGTTTTTGGACAATCAAATGGAACATACATACATGAAACTGGCCAATGTATTAAATATAAATCAAGATATTCCAGATTTAAATCCTGCAAACTTTTTTTACATGCGGCTCTGACATTTTCAGCAGCATGATATGAATTCCATCTGAAAAATTTATCAAAAAAGTAGCTCATACAATTTAGAAGTAATCCATAAATCTTCTCTTTTTACAATTTTCTCATCAAGTGCTTTCTTAATTCCTTTTCCAACTTCTTTTTCATTGCGATATATCATAGCTGTGTCAAAGTGTCGATAGCCTTTTTTTACTGCTTCATAGACTATTTCATCGATATTATCGGCTTTATAGGTCCCAAGACCTATGCGAGGTAT
Organism: Ichneumoninae sp. B BG-2022a; assembly: GCA_030522725.1. NCBI lineage: Eukaryota > Metazoa > Arthropoda > Insecta > Hymenoptera > Ichneumonidae > Ichneumoninae sp. B BG-2022a. Next base: position 9,327 of record JAPYZD010000860.1, read on the forward strand.
CACAGCGGGAGTAGTTGTATATAATTGTAATTTGTTTGTCATTGTACTGTCGTCTGATCAGGTACACAATAATTTTACACGTGAGACACAAAATTATATGATTGCATGCTCATTCAAATTTTCATTCAATAAACACATTTGACATAGTATGACTCTCAATTATTAGGTGGTTTTAAATACTGATAGATTTTTTTATATGTGTCTAGTAGACCTGTTGTTGTACTGTTTGTGACACAAACAAATCGTCGATCGCGAAATTTATAGAGCGCCGCGAAGTAAAATGGTTCGAGGAGGAGCAACGACACGATATGGAAGAGGTTCGTGTAACAAGGATAACAACAGTTTTTCGTTTGTAACACTTCTCACAATTCCGTAACGGATTGCGGCAAGAAAAAACGAAGCGTCAGCTGCAAAAGACGGATTTTTTTTTTTTTGGCGTCAATTTGATATTGTCTATTTTGTGAAGCGTTATGTGCTTTCTCTCTCGCAACGGACCTCTGGCCATCAGGTGCTGCCGCGATGTACACAGCGAACCGACGAGCGTCTGGACACATTCCTTATGGTGGCGGCGGAAGTTGGAACAGCAGATATGCTCTGAGAAGTAACACTCGAGGAGGGCGTCGTATTCGTGCTGGTGGTTTCAGAGGCGATAGCCGCTTAGGAATAATAAGAATGCCACCACGCCGATTGCGATTGCCACCACCACCACCACGTATTAACACTGGTGCTGCTCTGGTATCTATTGAGCGTCGTGGGAATCGCTACTATCCTCTACGATATCGCAGTACTCGCGGTGGCAGAGGTGCCGCAGGAAGAGGCGGCGGAGCATCGAATCGTCGACAAGGAGGCGGCGGCAGCGGACGAGGAAGAGGTGGTCGTCGAGGGGGTGGACGAATCCCAAGTGAAACAGCTTTGGTACATATACTCAAATATAATAAACAAATGAATCTACAGAATGCAGAGTTGGATGCGTACATGGGAGACGGTACTACTAAGATGCGACTTGATAGTCAATTAGACCGTTATTTTGGAAGAAATTCGAGTGATAAAGAACCATTAACAGATCCGACAGGTAGATAAAAGAATTCATAATATATAACAAACTATTTAATTTAGATATTAACATGACGGCCGTTAGAGGAAATTGATTTTTGTTTTATACAAATCTTTTCTTTGTCGTTTAGTCTCTATAGCGATTAGATTATCTCTTATAGCTTGTGTGAGATCAGGATCTGTTTGATCCTAAAAAAAGAAACATTTGAACAAATGTAAAACTCACTGGATCAAATTCAGAAATTTCTTGATTTGATTTCTCTAATAAAAAAAAATTAAAAATAAATAAAATTACCCAAATGATTTATCGCATTATCAAGTTCTTTAATTGCACATTCCAATTCATCCCGGGTGTTGGGAATATTAAAATTATTTTCTTCAAAGACACCATTATATTTTTTTCCTTTAATGTGAATCTCCACCATTTGCTACGTGACTACCGCCACATAATGCAAAGTTGGACCAGTACACATAACTCAAAAATAATTCCATATATCAAAACAGATTTAAAAAGGTATCCTAATGCGGATCATAGGATTAATCCACAATCACAAATCAGTAAGATTATTTAATTGTTTTACAAAAATTTTAATAGTCAATCAATTGGTTAACAAAATACAAGTCCTCCAAAAAAAATTGTTAAGAGTAAGAAATTCGTATACTTATTCATTTAAGTGTTCACAAGGACTTCCGACAGTAGACGTTGCAACCCTTGAAGCTGAAATCGATCGATTGAGAAATGAACTTATACGTGAAACAGAATTTCGTGAGGTATTCAAAAAATGCCCATTTCTACAATTATCACAGGCTTTGTCAAAACGCTGGGATACTATATCAGACACATTATCAAATTTATTGCCTCTAATAGAAGAGGAGACCAACCCTTCCAGACAAAATGTAAATCTAGTATGTCTTCGCTCTTGCGCAAAATTGCAGGCAACATTAGAGAATAGCGCAAAGCTCTATAGAGATGCTTTGCTCAAGGTGCTTATGAGTATATACAGAACCACAGCTCAATATAATCCTGAATTAATCGGCGTGCTTCGCGCAATAACCTCCACCATCAAATTCGACAGTGATTTGCAAGGTAGTGAAGCTTTTTGATTGATTAAAGTGTGATCAAACAGAAATTCAAAGAAAATTGATTGCTCAATACACTAGAGGTATACCGCTTCAATGAATATAATTTTTATGATTCAATATCAATTTTGTAGTTGTTTAACTCCCGTACACAGTTAACATTGTGCGCATATTTTTGCGAACCTGTTCCGTATATAGTATCTTGAGTATAGGCTGAAATAATATAGCACTACCGCTTAGATGGTTCATCTCCATTCCGGCAACTTACGGAAAACTGAAATCTTGTCATTATTTATCTATTATGTAAGCGCAGTTGCCGGCGTCCTAATGTTACCGAAATATCCCCTACCTCGTCTGTCACATATAAAGTTAAAGATAGCAAACTATTCAGTGAAAGCACCAACTTATACTGCTTACTTGAGTGGAGTTGACGAAAACGGAGTACCAAAACTACTTATAACATCAGATGCTTATCAAAGAGATAGAGAAGCAATATATTTAGCTAGAGCTTTATGGCAGGATACAATGAATACCACAGGCTGGGCACATTTTCACGTTGCGGTCTCCGAAAATATGGAAATACTTGACTCTTATAAAGCGTATGCCGCTGGCGTGTTAGAAGGTTTGATGACCAATACTCGGATCCGTGACTTTTATATAAACACGAGAACTTTAATAAGTGCAGCACCAGGAGGCAGAGAAGCTTTGGATCCTGTCAAAGCGGTGACCTATAGATCAGTTCTCCGAATTCAAAAGGTGGCTAAATGGAATGCAAAAAATCCATTAGAATCTGAAGAACCCAATGACATTGTAGATCAACAAATTCGGTTGATGTTATTTCAAGTACGTTTTCTTATGAGCTTAAAAGCTTTATAGATCTGGGGATTGAGTGATGGATATGAGACTGCACGTAAAAGGAAATATCCCAAGGCTTACTTGAATCAGCAGCAGCAGCAGCAGCACACATGGCCCACAATTGATGTACTTGATATGCATCGTCTCTCAGCTGATGGAGATTTTCCAGATCTTAAAGATGCTGTGAAATGTCATCAAAATGAGATACCCGAATATGATGATTGTGTAAAAGGTAAGGATCTGGGAAAATATATGATAAAATCTATGTAGCAACGGGAGTTACAACTCATCTAAGTAATTACACGTAGGATTATTCATCCATAATAAATAATTGAATTTCAGACGCTGTTCTGCATTAGTCCGATTAAGTCATGATAATCTTTTTGTGGGACATACCACATGGGAACCCTTTAGCGAGATGATAAGAATAATTAAATATTATAATTTATCATTTAAAGGAGTTGCAGCAAAATTATTAGCATTTCCTTCATATCCAGGAGCTATAACCTCAACTGATGACTTCGTTTTAACTTCAGCAGGGATTGTTTTAACAGAAACAACAATAGACATTCGTAATAGAGAATTATTCAGAAATAATTCAAATATTAAAGATCGTAGGTTTAGTTTCATTTTTTAAAGAAATTAGAAAATGGACGATATCTTGATTTTATGAAACCAATTGTTGCATCCCGATTATCAAAAAGTGGTAAAAATTGGATTAAATTATTTAATAGTATTTGTAAGTTAATTTATATAAAAAAAAAACTCTTTGCTTTTTAAGCAAATAAATTTATTAATGTTTCTGGACTCCAATGGATGGTTATTGATTATAACAAGTTTAATAGTCAACAGAAATATATAGTTAAAGGTTTATTGTATTTGGTTGAGGGTATTCCAGGTGAATTTTTTTTTAATATTTTCTCCTTACTTATTTTTTGATTTTTATTTAAATATTATCTTAATGTTCTCCAGTATTTTGAATCTATATTGTTTCTTATATTTTTATGCTATTATATTTTTTCTTATCTTTTTTTGTATCCATAATTTTTTTTTATTTATAAAAATATTTAATATTTTTTTCAATTTTTTTTTTTTTTTTTTTATTTCTAAGGGCTAATACATTATAAGGATATATCAAAACAATTAATAAAACAAGGATATTGGGGTTCACAAAATCGTGCATGGTTTCATGATATAAGAAAGATGCTAGGAGATGATAAAAGAACAAGTAATTCAGCAATGGATATATATAGTAGAGTAAGATATTCAATGCATTAAATTTTTTTTCAAGTCAGAAAATCCACGTGCTTTTGCTTTTTCGAAATTAGCTCCCAAAATAGAATTGCTAAATGATATGAAACGGATGATGCAGGTAAAATTATATAAATAAGTTTTTTTAGTTTTCTGCAGATTCTCAGAATAAGAATGTTCCACGTTATGCAGGATATTCGATAGCTCCTCGTTTTGATCTTAATCCCGCAAAAATTACACCTGAAGGAGCAACAGATTCAAAAGTAAAAAAAAAATATAATTTTTTTTTAATTGTTTTTTAGATTGTTGATTCGGGTTTATTGAGGGATATGAAGTTTTTATGTATATCTGGTCCTGAACATAATGAGCATAAACCATTCACTTGGTTAGATAAAAATGTGAGAAAAAAAAAAAAAAACATTTTTCAAGGGCAAAAATATTTATGATGAAAAAAAATGGCCACATAATGGAATGCCCATTATATATAATTTTACTTGGCAATCAGTCTCGCAAAATGGATTGACAACTTTAAAAATACTAGATACAGAATCGTTAATACGAAAAAAATGGATGAATGAAATGGCTGAGGCTGTACGCCTTAAAGAAAATAAACATAAAGAATATTTAGATAATATTATTTATTTTTAAAAGTTTTATAATTTTTTTGAGCTATAAATAATAATGAATATAACAACAAATATTGGTAATTTTCGAATGAATGAAAAAAAAATTTGGTTTTGATACCATTTTAATTGATAATTATACCAAGGAAAATTATTAGGTTTATTTTTCAAAGCCATGACACCCTCCTTTAAGAAAATATTATAATCATTTTTTTAATAACTTACTTTCGTAACAATATTACCTGTTAAAGATTCGATTATTATTAATGAGGGTAATGCTTTAATTTTAAAAATATCTATTGGCAATCTTCTAGTGATTCGTTCTAGAAATCTTTTAATTTTTTATTTTTACCTTCATAAGGTATAGCAAGCCAATCAGAAGACATAGATGTAAAATTTTTGTCAAATTCTTCAGGTGTTTTATCGCATGAAAAAAAAATTATTGAAATTTTTCTAACAAATATTTTTCTTCTCTTTTCCTTACTTATTTTTATTAATATCATCACAAAACAATTTTAGTTGATTATTAAATTTTTGACATGAATTGCACCTATTTATCAACTTTTTTTTCCAACTTACCAATGAGCAGAAATATAGATACCTATGAAATCAAATTCTTTACGTAATTGATTAATTTTTATTGATGTTAATATTAATTCTTGATTATATGTTCGTAATTTTGGACAACAAACTAATTCATTAATAAAATCCATTTTTTCAGGTTTATCTGGTTTTTAACTGTTTCTCTAATTTCAGACAAAGTTGTTCCTTGATCCATTTTTTTCCTCTTGGTATATAAAACCTTGTTATCGGATCTTCACTTAAAGAAAATAAATTACACTCTTCTTACATGAAAAAACAAATGTCACTTAATTGTTGAATATATTGTACTAGATCAGCAGCTGTATAGAGAAATTCCCTCTGTCCTTGTAATGTGCCTTTACAATCTCTTTCGTATAATTCACAAACACCTGGTAAATAAATGAAAAAAATTTGAATGACAAACCATCTAAGGCCTCAGAATGAGATTCAAATTCTAAATAAGTTCGTGAATCAATGCTGTTGGAAAATTGGACTAATATTATTGTATGATTTCGTTCTTCCTGATTTTTTTTAATTTAAAAAGAATCCTACCATTTTTACAGGCGTCGTCGTTAAAAATAATTTTTTGGGTTGACTGCTCGCCTGACCTAATACCATTTAAAAAAAGCTTTTATTTATCTATAGAAATGATTTTTTCAATTATTAAATATTGTAACTCCCGACCAGTACAAACTTGCAAGACACCATGAATAAATGTTTTTTTTTGATGAAAGCGTCTGTAATAATTTTATGAATGAAGGATTTTGAGAATTTTCTAAATAGAAATAAGAAGCTTTTTTTTCTTACCAATAGAAGAAAATATTTCTTGATTATTTCTAATTAGCAAAGTTAAGAAAAAAATTAACTAACTTATTTGATATAGGTATAAAAAATGGCCGGAACCAAGATTTTTCGCATTCTTGTTTAAATGATTTAATAAATGTATCAGGCACTTTGTAAATATTCAAGAAAAAATCATTTTGCAAAATTGCAATTATAGATTTGTCTTGACTTATGTCAAAATAACCTTGAATTTTTTGACTACCTCTTTTTTGATTATTCTTATTACTTAATTCAGATAATGGGATTTTTAACCAACGGGAGTCATATATTACAGAATAACCATCACAATGGGAGACCAAAATTAATGGATCTGAAAGTTCTGATATTTGTATAACTGAACAATTATTATTTTTTTTTTTTGAATTATAAACACTGTTTGATGATACTCGAATGTCCCAAATATTTATAATTCCGTCAGCATGACCCGAATAAATTAATTGCTTATTGAAATTACTGCACAAACAAGATAACCGTTTTGTCTCATAACGTTTTCTACATGTCAATTGATTATTATTATTATTATTATTATTAGATTGATTATTGATGTCTATTTCTTCTATGTAGTCTTTTCCTCCGATCAAAAATATAGGAGTACCTGCAGCTGTATCATGTACATTTAACCTTCTCCATTTAAACCAATTGACTCCCGACCAGAAACAAACTTCATCAGTTGTATTACCGATAGTCACTTTATCATCACAGGTTGAAAGTTTCGGTGCAACATGAAATTCGTTTTCAAGTACGATAGATGATGATTCATATGCATTGAAAGCTGAGAATTTTGAATTTGTTGCTGTTACTATTTCGAAATCATCATTTTTATAAAAACATTTAATTGCTGAAGGTACACTCAATTCGTGAAAAGTAGGTTTTAGACTATCATAAGACTTGATTTTCCATTCTTTTTGGTGATTTTGCATTCATTTAGTCACACAATCTGTACACAGTATAAAGCTTCTATTATGTAATGTGTCGATTAACTGTGGGTTCTTCTTTTTTTTTTTTTTCATCAACAGGCTGTTTCATGTTCCGATACACAAGCTATTCTATTAGCTGATATTCTAACCCGTCCTCGCAAAAGTAAATCCCGATAATTCTTTAGTAAATTTCAGGCATTATACGTCAATCATTTAATTGCGAAGAACGCCATCCTATTGCTAATCCACAATGGGCCTATGAAGTTAGCACGTTAAATGGTAAAAAAAAAAAAAAAAAAAGTTTTTAAGAAAAAAAAAAGTTTTTAAAAAAAAAAAAAGTTTTTAAAAAAAAAAAGTTTTTAAGAAAAAAAAAAAATCAGAATTTCAGGTGACGGTTTTGGTGTTGGGTGGTACCTGAATAAAAAATATCTTCAACATGACACCATATCCAAACCGACATGCCCATGCGTATTTACTTCTTTAAAGCCTGCATGGAGTGATCGCAATTTAGTCAATTTAGCAGAAAATGTAAAAACAAAAATGAAACTAATTATACTATAGACTATGAGTCATTTAATGTTTGCTCATGTGCGTGCAGCAGGGCCAGGATCAGGGTAAGTGTTTTTATATAATTGAATCTTTACAAGGTGGTCTTCTGAAATGAACTGTCACCCTTTTCAATATGGGAAGTTTTTATTTATGCATAATGGTACTATTGGTGATTGGACGCGAGTCAGAAGGTTAGAAATCAATAAAGTTTAATTTTTAGACGATTTCTTTCTGTTTTGTCTCCTGCAGCTTATGATTATACATTATCAACTGCTGTTATCGATTCTATCGCAATTTTCGGGATTATTATCTCCCAATTAGATAAAGGTCGTAAGTTTTTTCGTTCAAAAATCATTTAAAATAGCACATGGCCAATATTGCCCCAATGAATTAAGAATCATTTTGGAGCGAACGATTGCTGTTATAAGTGAAGTGAGTTCAGAAAAAAATACTTATTTCTCAAGCTTGCAAAAGAAGAACAAATATTAGAACCTTCATTGATAAATATTGTTCTTACTGATGGTAATTGTATATTAGCCGCTAGGCACATAATACCCGCAATGGGACATGAGGTACGATTTAGAAAAAAAAAAATTTTTTTGTTAGGGCGTTCCAATGGAACCTGCTTCTCTATATTTCGCAACAGGAACTAAATGGGAGAGGGACAAAGAAGTTGAAGACCAATATTCAATGATACATTCAGATAGAAGGTAACAATATAAAATAAATTCATTCAAAATAGAAATGAGGTTGTCATAATAACATCTGAACCTTTAACAGATTCAGAAGATGTAAGTTAAGAATACTTCAATTATTTGTTATTTAAGGAATGGGTACCTGTCCCAAAATGCCATATACTTATAGTTACGGGAAATCTCGACGTCCTTATTTATAAGGTTCCAAAATCTACCAAGATTTTGAATCAGATGCTTGCAACAGCAAGATCATCAACACCTGGAAGTCAACCTTTAAATTTGAAAAAAGAAAATTTTAACAGAGATTTTTCTGGCCCATGGTTACCCGCACTCAAGTGTTTTGCGAAGAGAAATTCTTATAAATCCCAAGGATCTGGATTGCTAAGACTAGGATCAGTCCCAACACCCGGAAATCCTGTCCCAATAATGCCACCGTATTTACGAGCTAAAGAAGTATCAAAAATAAATTCAGAAGATGTCCCGAAGTCACCAAATCTTACTAATGATAATTCTCCATCTTGTAATCATGTTCACTCAATTGTACAGTCACTAAATGTACTGTCCCAAAGCGATAACATCCTAGGAAATTTGGATTCTCGATCAGTAGAAGATGAATGTGAAGATTTTTTGTTTAATTCTCTTCTTACTGCTGATCCAGATACTTCGCCTTTATCCGCTCCATCATCTTATGCTTTTCTGAGTCGGTTTAGTTCTCTATTAACATCTTCTCTTTTGCAGGTTTGAATTGCAGGCATTCGCTTACTACATCCACTCAAGCAATACTTTCAATTGCATGTTTTTCTGTCTGGCCATCTGAATCAACTCCAGGTTTGCCATTCTCTTTTTTCATCAATTCAGAGATAATATATCCATTTGATGCAAATGCTCCCTACTCATACACAATAACGGGCAGTCAAGATGGTATAATCTCTATTTGGAGTGTTGACAGGGTCAATTGTCTCGCATCTGTTCGCGCTACGAAAGGAGGTGTTCTTTGTTTGCTTTTGGTCTACCTTGAAGTAAGACTTTGCACCTGGCAAAAAACATCGAATAGGGTCCTAGTTTAGTGTCCCGATCCGATGAGAAAATACCGCAATTAATTTTATTTGCTGGGAGTAGCGATACAGCAGTATCAGTTTGGGACTTATCAACTTTTTTAAACCCTAAAGCTACTGCTGTCTCCATCACGCTTCTTACGCGTATCAGTTTTCAACCCCAACAAGGGGATGTATTGAGTCTTATGCTGCATCAAAATGAGACATCTCGTAAGCGACTTCGGAGAAAGAAAATTTTTTTGATTTTATTTCTATTATTGTTCAAATTTTTGTTGAATTTTTTTTTTCAGTCAATTTGTTTATTGGATTTCAAACCACAGCCATTGGCTTTCTCCCTATATCTGACGTTTTGTCCCATATTGAAAAAAATGGTGAATTTTTTTTTTTTTTATTTCGTTATTTAGAATCAGAAGTGATTTTCAGCTTTCCGGGAGATTTGAAGTTCAGCAATAAACCTTCTACCCAACAATGTCGAGTGATACCGTATGGAGAGTCATTCAGACATTGTGGCTTCATAGAAGCTTTGGTCGCATGTGGTCCATACCTCTGTAGTGGTGGCGGTGACGGATTGGTGCTTGTCTGGGAAGATCTCAAGTAACGTGATGTTATAGTATTAATATCAATATTGTTATAATTATTGTTTTTATCACAATTCCTGAAAATCAGGCCTGTATGTACACTTGTGGGACACAGAGGAGGAATCCTTTGTCTGGCCGCAAGTGAAGCTAAAGACCTAACACTCTATAGTGGGGCTCGAGATACAACAATTCGAGTCTGGGACCTTGAAACAAATTCTTGTAGATACACATTGAAGGTATATATAAGTAAAAAAAGTTTGAATTTAGGGACACAAAGGAGAAATTCTATGTCTCGCATTGTCCCAACTTTATTTATTTAGTAGTTCGACAATAGGAGAAGTTTTTTGTTGGTGTAGACATGGGCAGAAACTTCTATTACGTTTAGAGGTGAAATATATTTTTCAGTTTACTCATAACAGGGAATCCCCAAAAGCGCAGTTTCTGGACTGAATATTATGCCAATTGGTGAAAATAATCGCTCATTCTTTATGAATCCGAATCGGAAGGCGTCCATTTTTATTGCGTCTAAGTCTTCCACATGTCCGACGGTTATTTGGTCATGTGATAGTTGTGATTCGCAGAAAATCATACTGCATTCATGCAGTCCTATACCCCGAGCTCCCGGTCCAAACGTCTGTGTTGTAGCTGCTGCGGGGGATGGGAAGTTAAGATTCTGGCTGGTTAATGCTGAATTGACAATATCGAGAAGGTCATTCGAAGAGATATCGTCATCGCCAAATATCGAACAGAACAACACAATTGAGTTTCAGTTGCATCTAGAACAACTTTTACGCCAACTGATAGCGATACCCTCAATATCTAATCAACTTACGCATAAAGAAGACGGCTGGAGAGCAGCCAAATTGCTCACTCGGTGTTTCAAACTTCTTAATGCTGATCCTCAACTAGTTAATGTGGGCATGGGTATAAATCCAGTCGTTATCGCTCGCTTGGGGAAAGATCCTCTCAAGCCAACAGTTCTATTTTATTCACACTATGATGTTGTGGCTCCCGGCCAAAAGAAGTCGGACCACTCATCTGAGAATACCACCTATGGGGGACTATGGCATCATGATCCGTGGGAACTCACACTGAACGATGGATACTACTATGGCCGAGGGGTGTCCGATAACAAAGGTCCTCTCTTGGCTCAAATTTTTTCTGTTATCGGTTTGATGAAAACCTATGAAAATCTACCCATCAATGCTGTGTGGATATCTGAAGGAGAGGAAGAAAATGGATCAATAGGATTTGAATCAACAATACAAAAAATACGCTCGACTACAAATTTGCTTGATGGTATTAGTTGTGTAGTATGTACAAATTCATATTGGGTGAATGAGACAAACCCATGTATAGTGTGAGCCAGAAAAAAAATAGAATTCGACAGATGCGCTATGCGTGGTGTTATAGATACAACCCTAAGTATAGAGGGCTCCTCTACACCAGTGGGACATCATTCAGGTTTTCATGGAGGAGCTATAGCGGAACCCATGCTGGTATGAGAATGATGAGCTAATAATGATAGCCAGGATCTTGTAGGTGTATCATCAGCCCTCATGGATGAAGACGGTCACGTGAGAATACCAAATTTCTATGATGATGTCGAAACAACGACTGAATTGGATGTGAGATAATAAAATATTTCAACGCTACTAGAATTCTGTCTTAAAAAAAGAAAGAGGGTGGTCAATTGATTTGTATCGTAATCAAACAGGTAATGCAGGTTTGAGAACAGGGACAGTAGAAGATACATTTAGAAAAATGTGAGATTGTGGCAATGAACAAAAACGTTTTAGATGGCTTGAGCCTATCATGTCTGTATCGGAGATTTGGTCTTCAACACAAGAAAGCAAATTAGCTGATTTAGGAAAAACATTCAGACTATTACCATCGAAAGCATATGCTAATATATCGATTAGAACAGTAGCGAAACAAAATACGGAAAAAATTATCGAGCAACTGAAAATTTTTGTAGAAAAAGAAATGATCCGTCGTCAAAGTCCCAATAAAATAAAAGTATCTATATCTACCGCTTCTGCTTGGTGGGAGGGTGATACAAAGAGTCATGAATTTGGGTAATGTTATATATGCATGAATTTATTTCAGAGCTGCTGTAAAAGCTATTGAAGCAGTTTGGGGACAGAAACCCCTGATTGTCAGAGAAGGTGGTACAATGCCAGTCATTAGATTTTTACAAGATTTATTCAATGTCCCGACAATGCAATTACCGTTGGGACAAGCATCAGATTCCGCACATCTCCCAAATGAGCGATTGCGAGTTGAAAATTTACTCAAAGTAAGAAGAATTTTTTTGCATATCTAAACTAACATACATAATCAGGGAGTTGAAGTATTACAAAGATTTCTGGTTAATTTATCGGAAGTTCCAAAAAATACATAATTATTTCTCAGTCATCATCCGAAGCTTCTTCAGGTTCTGTGGGACCTGAGAGAAATTTAACAATATCGAGATGATATCAGATTGATTAACTAACCGAGCATTTGAGAAAACAGCGATTCTGTTTGATCTAGAGCTATATCATCCGGATGAACAAATGTATCTCTCTTTAATTCGGCGGGAGTTGAAACTTTTTTTAAATTAAAAATTTCTGAAAAAACTCACCTCTTAAAATGATTGATTCTTTAACATCAACATCTGCAAATGTATCAGACATTACTAAAACCTCCAGTTCAAATTTTCCAGGATTAGGAGCCATGAATTTCAATTCTTCAATTACTATTCTTTCAGTTGAACGACAATTACTATAGGTCAATAATCCACCTGATGTACAATTTTGGGACATATTTCGAACCAGTTTTTTTATTATATAAAAATATAAATAATTCTTCTATTTTTAATTCAGGAAATAGGGGGGCGTGAGCTGGTCCCAAAACTTCGTTTTTCTTTAAATTTAAACGAGTTATAGTGGCTGTAACAGTTACAATCTCTCGACTAGCAATTCCAATTTCACCATTGACACCAATGCTAAGCATTAAATTCAAATTGGGAAAATTCTCACAGAATTCATTGATATCTGTTGTTTCGATCTAAAAAAACTAAAATAAAAAAAAATCTATACCTCATTTAAGTCAAATTTTTCTTTTCTCATTTTTGGTTCTAGTTTTAGTAATCCTTGTAAATCGATATCAAATAATTTCGAGAAATGAGGGACTTGTTGTAAAGATGAAGTCTCGAATGTTAAGGCTTGTACTACACATCGTCTTAGTATTACAACTGCTTTAACTGTATCAAACCAATTATGTATGAATGCCATCTCGATCATACTTTGTGTTATTTTTAAAGAACATCTGAAATAACTTTATAACTCTATTTGTCTACCTTAAAAGAATCTCTAAATCCTTTATCAAGTCGGGAGTCAAAAGATGATGTAATCTTTGCATATGTCCCAATAATAATAAATTATTCCTAAATTTATGGAAAATGTAAAAATTTACACAAACCTATTAATTATAGGTTGTGTGAATTGTCGTTTTTTTTCTCCTTTCACTTTTGATGCTAATATTTTCATCGTAGAAACATCCGACTTCCTAGAAAAAATAGAAAAAAAAAAATTTTACCTCATTACTAGATCTCTACCTTCTGCGGAAGCGGCTATGAATTCAGTTGCAGTTTTAACATCAACATCTTCAGTCAAATAATAACCAAAAAAATGGATTGTTTCTACCCGAACACCATTAGCTGAAAAAAAGTACGTATAAAAAATTATATACAAAAAAAGTACGTATAAAAAAAAAAAAGTACGCATAAAAAATTATATAAAAAAAAAGTACGTATAAAAAATCATATACAAAAAAAGTACGTATAAAAAATTATATACAAAAAAAGTACGTATAAAAAATCATAGACAAAAAAAGTACCCATAAAAAATTATATACAAAAAAAGTACGTATAAAAAATCATATACAAAAAAAGTACCCATAAAAAATTACACACAATAATACTCACGAAAAAAATTTTTTTGTCTTTGATAATATATGATAAAACCCAGAGGAATTAAAAATAAAAGGAATATTAATAAAAGAGCTAATACAAATGCTTGATTTTCTTCATCTACCAATAAACTTGGTAAACCTATGCCAACTTCCATAACTCCCGGCCCATCTGGATTTCCATACATTTCATAATTATTTCGAGCGATCTATAAAGATAAATAAATTTAGTTAAAAAATTACATCATCAGTAAGAGTTTGATATGCTTTAGAAATCATGATAAATTTAGCTGCAGCAGTTGGATCATTGGGATTTTTATCTGGATGATGTCGTAACGACATTGTTCTGAAAGCCTTTTTAATTTGTCTCTCTGTCGATCCAATTGGAATGCCTCCTAAAATTTCGTAAGGGTTGAATCTTTGTATATCTGATACTTTAGTGATTCCTGTAATAAGTCGAGCAAGAGTCAGAGTTAAAATTATCAATATTGAAGCTTGTATGATAAAACTCAAAGAACGACATCGTTTCTTAAAAGAATTTCTATGAATGACTTTGATGTTATAGTTACAATCTTGACATTGACAGGATTTAGTATGTCCCAACAATTCAAAATTTTGTCGATGATTTAATAAATTATACCAAATAAATTGTGTACCCCAAGGAATTAATACACAAATTAAAATTGTACAGCAAAAATAAATTGAAGCACTATCATCGTATTCAAGAAGATTTTTCTGATTTTTTGTAAAGGCTTCACGAAACGACATAGTGTGCCACTTAAAATAATAACAGGTTAAGGATAAATTTTTTTTGTCATTATTGTATAAAAATCTTCAAATGATATTTCTCCATCACCATTACTATCAGCTCTATCAATCATCTCTCGTAATTCTTCATCGGTCATCGATTCACCTGAAAAAAAAAATTTTTTTTTTTTTTTTTATTTTTTTTTTTTGCATCAATTAATTTTGATATTTTAACGCACCTAATTCTTTTGCTACTCGTTTTAAATTTTTGAATGTAATAGTATTCGAGCGATCATCATCAAATAATTCAAAAATTTTATGAATTCCCTCCCTAGTTTCCCTATCACCAAGTTTTGAAGTGATTTCATCAAGAAATTCTTCAAAGTCTATTGATTCTGGATGGTTTTTTGTCAAATCTGCAATCATTTGATATATAGCAGGATTTTTTGTCTCAAATCCTAGCGATTGCATAGCAGCTTTGAGTTCCTTAGGATCAATCATCCCTGTCCCATCAGTATCAAATAGATTGAATGCTTCTCGTATTTCTTCAATTTCATCATTAGTGAGACCAGGGCGTTCTGATCGTCGTCTTGGGGGTGAATGACCTCTTCGCATATTCTTTCTAATTTCTGTGACTATTTTGATGAATTGTCAAACAGTCAAAAAGTTGTGTCACCCTCAAAATGAGATCCATATTCAGAAATTTGATAAATTACTCAGTGAGGCAAGAAAATCAAATAATTATTCTGCCTCCCGATCATTCAAAAAGGTTTGATTTGAAAAAGTCGAAAAAAAAAAATTAGATCATCAATTCCTTACGGCAATACCCATTACCTATAACCAATAATATACAAGCACTTCTGTTAGAGGGAGTTGGCTCCTGTTATGCTGATCTGTTTTCAAAGTTGAGTGTTTACTAATTAAAATATGTTTTCATTCCAGTCCGTTTACTGATAATGTAGACATCATATCTTCAAACAAATTGATGATTCATAAATATAAATTAATTAGAGCCATGATGACATTTTCAAAAAAAATTAATATTGAGGGAAAATCAAGTCCCATTATAAAAACTTCTCGAGGTATACGTATTGTCCCTGGGACATCCGCCTGGTCCTTAATATTTTGTTTATATTTGTTATCATCAAAAAAAAATATAAGTGCATCAGAAATTGATAAAGCTGCGAAGTATGTTGCAGAGGTACGTATATATATATACTTTATAAAAAACTAGTATGATACCCGATGTCGTATAGCTAATTGGAAGGTCACTAAAACACTCATAGAAAAAGGATTATTAAATGTTATAGAGGAAAATAATAATAAATATTATAATCTAACACCCGACGGTGAACTTTTGGGACAACAGTTACTATGTGCAATAGACGCACCATTATTAAATATGTGGAAATCGATGAATAAACCTCTCCAAAAAAGTTCTGATGAACAACTTTCATTTTTAGAGCGTATAAAAATAAGAATGAAAAATCAAGAAAAAAGAATAGAAAAATTAGCATTAAGTTCTAGCACAGAAAATGAGATATTTTCTGAAAAAACAGAAGATGAAAAAGGGGTCAATCAAGAAAGTTTATTATCTGCTTGTTTAGATTGGACAGAAAATACAATAATACCTCCTTCATCATTTTCTATATACATGCTTGTTGATTATAGAGAATTAAATAATGGGACATCAAATAAAATATTATTAGATTTACTCGAAAAATCAAAAATTAATTTTATTAAAACAAATTTACCCATAGGTGATTTTGCATGGATATGCAGATTTAATAAACCAAAAAATTTTCTAATTTCAAAAGATTTACAAGAATTAATCAAGAAAAAAAATTATATGTTTCGTGGTTATGAATTTTCCGTAGATTTTAT
Organism: Ichneumoninae sp. B BG-2022a; assembly: GCA_030522725.1. NCBI lineage: Eukaryota > Metazoa > Arthropoda > Insecta > Hymenoptera > Ichneumonidae > Ichneumoninae sp. B BG-2022a. The sequence goes on from JAPYZD010000860.1 coordinate 25,993, forward strand.
TATGAATATTCTTATTGAACGAAAAACTTATAATGATCTTGCAGCATCAATTGTAGACGGGAGGTATTAAAATTTAATTTATATTTTTTTTTTATTTTTTAGATTTAGAGAACAAAAAATACGATTATTAAGATCCCCTGGAACAGAAATATTTATATATATTATTGAGGGTCGGGAGTCAGATTTAAATAATTTTAATTTAATACAATGTAGAGGAGGACAAAAAACAATTAATAAAAATCATTTGATTGGTGCATCTTTATCAACTCAAATAAATACTGGATTTGAATTAGTTATGACTGACAGCATAATACAAACGTAAGTTTTTTTTTTTATTAATTTTTTAAAATTTCCTTACAAACTTTTTTAATAGTTATTTAAAAAGTTTTCTTAAAATTTGTTTATAGTAAAATGAAATTTATTAATTTATTAATTACAAAGACTTTCAATATAGTAACCTGATAGAAAAATTCATGAAAAAAATTAGTATGACTATAAAATTTAAAAAAAAAAATTTTGTACTAAAATAATGAGAACCAAATAATTTATGTAAATTAAAAAATAATTTTTTTTTTTTAGTGTAGCGATATTATGTAAAATTGATGAACAATGAAAATTTATCATTTAAAGAACAATCAACAAATAAATATTTACGTCATTTAATTGGGTCTTCACCATTAAGACAAATTTGGGAAAATAGGACGAAAAAATTAAAAACAATATCTGATGTATTCGGTCAACAATTATTAGCTGTAAGTTTTAAATATATAATTATTAAAGATTGATTCAATCGGTGAATTAAAAGCAGAAATTATTTTATCTCATTGTGCCACTCCCGCTAAATTAATGGAATTATTATATAAATACCCAATTAATGATGATTTGATTAATTTTTGTAATTTAGGAGCTACATTTAAATCCAAAGTAAGACTTAATTTTATAAAAGAAAAAACCTACATCAGACAATAAATAATTTAAGAAAATTATATGCACCTGATACATTGACGTTAAATGTTGTTACAACGAAAAAAAAAAAAAATTTAATTATTTCATAATAAACTTTTACGCATATCATATGCATCTTCATTTCCAGTGTAATATTCTTCTATTATTCGATAAATAACATAACCCAATTTTTTGTAAAAGTTTATTGCATTTACATTTGTTGATCTAACAAAAAGGTCGATAAAGAAACATCCCATTTTCAATGAAATCTCTTCAAGTATTGTCATTAGTTTTTGTGCAACTCTAGATCCTCTATACTCTGGTGCTACTGATAAAGCAGTGACATGTCCATGACCTTCGTCGATTTTTCCAATTATATAACCAGCTATTGTATTGTTGTCGGATGTTTCAGCTATTATACACTGTTCAGGATGATTGATTAGATAATTAATATAAAAATTTAAATCAAAATTCTCAGTAAAATTGTCTAAATTAATATTATTACATCTAAACAAATCAATATTCGTCATTTGACGAAAATAAAATTCCATCAGGCTCAATATTTGTGCCAGGCGATTTTTTTTTTTTTTTTGAACTTGCCAATGTCTACCAAAATTTTGATAAATTAAACATTAGTTTTGTAATAAGATTAATTTTTTAAGAGTTTCAATTTTATACGTATAATAAATTCGATTATTATATATTTGAATATTTTTTTTATTTTTTTTTCTTATGTTTTGAATTTTTTTAATTAATTTAGGTCGGGTTTACAAAGATAAAAAATTCAGAGACTTGGATTATACAAATAGATAATTTAGTATTAAGGTTTGACAGTGGTAAAATCTTGGCGGCAAAATGAGTAGAATTAAGGTATACAAAGATAAAGTCGCAAAAGGAAACATTTTATATTATATACAACGTGAGTTACGATTTCAGTCAAATTTATCCTTACAACATGCGTATGAAGCGGCGATGAAAGAGAAAAAAGAATTACACGTTGCCATAGAGCTAAGCGAAATAAAAGCAAATATGCCGCAGAAGATATTAACTATTGAAAGACTACATGAAATGAATGAGGAAGCAGAAAGGTTAAACTTAATATTTCATATTTTAAAGGATAAAAATGAACGAATTGATTTATTAAAAAAAAATAATATTGATCATATTATTACAGATTATTTACCGTTACGTGAATCAGTAGCTCGAATTGAAGCATTTGAAAAGTTAGTAGAAAAAGTTGAAGTAGTAGATGCTCATAATGTAAGTGCAATACAAGGATTAATTTATAAAAAAACGCCAATGGCAGTAAAGCAGATGATAAGAGATGCAGTTGATAAGGAGATAAAGAAAGAACCTATTAAATTATCAGCATATAAATATAATCCAAAAGAAAAAATTAAAAAAGAAAAAATTAAAAAAGAAAATATAAAAGAAGAAAATATATATGGTCGTAAATTATTACAGGAATTTATAGAAAAAAAATTAGAAAAATATGATGAAAAAAGAAATAATCCAGACAATGATTATCAAAGTCAATTATCCCCTTATTTACATCTCGGAATTTTAAGTCTACACGAATGTTTATATGAATGTAATAAGTATAATAAAAAAGGATTTTATGCATTTTTAAGTGAAATGGCATATTGGAATGCAATAGGAGATCATTTTTGCGAAAATGTTTTTCCATATTATGATTCATTAAAAGGAGCATTACCATGGGCACGAGAGACATTGAAAGATCATATTAAAGATAAGAGAGAAAAATTGTATACATTAAAAGATTTAGAATATGCACGAACAAATGATGAAACTTGGAATGCTGCTCAGATACAATTGATTTTAAATAATAAATTGCATGGTTACTGTAGAATGTATTGGGCTAAAAAAATAATGCACTGGTCACAAGATGGACAAGAAGCAATAGATAGATGTTTGTATCTTAATGATAAATATGAATTGGATGGGAATGACACGAATAGTTATCTTAATGTGATGTGGTGTTGTGCAGGTTCCATGGATAGAGGTTTTGCTGAAACACCTATTGTCGGTAAAATTAGAACTATGAAACCATTTAAGGCTCCGAAATATATCAAGTTTTGGAATCAAAAAAGACATCTAATTGATAAGGCCATAGAAAAAAATGGTTTTGCTACTTTTTAATTTTTTTAATCCTTCTGTCCCAAATTATAATCTGAGACTTTTATGTTTAAAAAACGACAACCTTTAAGACAACCAGCACGACGAACAGAATTAAATGATGACAATGACGATAATGAATCAAAAATAAATGAGAAAAGAATTTCTCAAAAAAATGAAATTAATACAAAACAAAATAATAAGCCAAAATTGATTATTAATGGAGGAGAAGAGGAAGAAGGTGATATACCATATACAAGAGATCTTTTAAAAAAAAAAAAAAAAAAAATTAGTATAATAAAAAAGAATAATTTATTTTCTGTTGAAGAAAATAATTTAGAAAATCAAGAAGAAATGTGAGTAATTAAAGTTTTAAAATTTTTTTTTCTCAGACTAAAAGATGATTCTTCCAAAATTAAGACTATAGATAATTCAACTGCTGTAACAGCAGAAAAAAGGATTGATTATTTATCAAAAAAAAATGATAATTTTTTGAATGATAAAAAAAAAAATATTAAATCAATTTTAAAAAAAGTATCCCAAATATCAAATGAAAGTGATGAAGATGATTGGGAATTACAACAAATTTCAAAAGGTATTGGGACAAAACCAACATTAAATCCACAAGATATCAGAAATAATAATAATATTAATAATAATGTCGAAATAAATTTACCAGATATAACATATAATCCTATTGAAAATAAAATACAACCTGAAACTGAAAATGAATTTAAAAATATTGATATAAAAATAAATAATATTATTAATAAATTAAATAATTGTGAAAATACACAAAAAGAAATTGAAATAAATATTTCTAATTCAATGGAAATTAAACAAGATGCTGCACGTTTATTAGGAAAATTAGAGAACGCTTCATGGGAAAAAAATTTGAATATTTTTCAAGAACAACTTAGTATGGTTGAAGATTGGTCAGAGTTTATAGAAGAAAAAAAAGAAACTATTACATTAGCTGAATCAACTTTAATGGAACTTGAAAAATCTTGTTCATTAATAAAGTAAGAGATAATTTAATATAATTTTTAAAAATAATTTTTTTATTTTAATTATTAATTTTTTTTCAGAATGCAACCAAGATATTTAGATTTTGTTGATGATTTGATTAAGTCTGGTTGTTCAAAAGAACTTTTTGAAGAAACAATAATTGATGAATATGGACGTTCATTGAATTGTAAAATCGGAAAAGAAGAACGGGAGTTAAAAAGATTCACTAATAATAATAAAAAAATTTCTGTTTTAATAAAACAACTCCCAAATGCTTATAAAATTGAAAATAATGGAATTGTTTTTTATGATGATAATTCTATAACTGCTGCAGGATTTGAGGGATGGGAAAGTGATGAAGATGAGATTGGTGCTACTACTGACTTTATATACGATAGAAGTAAAAAAAAAAAAAAAAAAAAAATTTTTTTTTTCTTAGAAAACTTTAATCAAGGAGTCATGGAACTTTTTGCAGATGTTAAGGATGAATTTTATATGATCGATTTGCTTGTAGATAAGATTAAAAATATTGTAAAGGAGTGAGTTACAATTTTAAAAAAAATTTCTTAAACTTTTAAATTGTTTTTCAGGCATCCTGTGGAGTTTAAAGAATTATTTTGGAATATAAGTATAAGAGATATATTTTCATTATTAATTAAATGGGATATGCTTTTTTGGGACCCTTTTTATGAATTAATATATTATAAACCAAATGGTCAAATTGAAAATATTAATTTAGATAATGATCCATTTGAACAACTTTCTTGGTATGACCCAATTATACAATTAGTTACAGCCGTAGAAGAAATTGAAACTTCAGAAGAAAATTTAATTTCATTTTTAATTTTCAAGGTTAAAAATTTTTTAATAAATAAAATTTTTTCTTTAGGTTTTTCAAAAAAGATTATTAAACTATATAAAAAATTGTTGGAATTGTTTATCACAAAGACAGACAATAAGGTTTTTAAATTTTTTTTATTTTTTTTTTTTTTTTTTTTTTTTTTTTTTTTCAGACTTGTAAAATTACTTAAAGCTATATTTGAATATCGTGAAAGTTTATATACGGAAGATATCAAGGTAATTTAAATTTTTTTTTTTAATCTTCTTTTTTCCTTAGACTATATTGAATGCTGTATTGATTCGATTAAAAGAATTTGTTAATATTTATATTAAATTTCCTCCAACAAATAAAGATATAAAATTGATTGCGAAAATTGTATGGAGAGCCGGAAAACTTGCTAAAAGTGCAAATTTATTTTCTAAATTATTAAGTGATGAAATCATCTGTAATTTTTGTTGGGATGATATTTTTTTAAATAAATTAACTCCCGTCATGAAAGAAAATAATTTATCAATAACAATTCCATTAATAATGGTAAGAAAAAAATTAAAAAAAAAAAATTCAGATTGCGTGTATACCCTCAAAACTCCCGCCCCCTTTAATTATTGATTTTTTAAAAAAAGTCGAATCTGTAAGATTTTATTCTAAATAAAATTGCTTTTAGTCTTCTCCAAAAATTTTACAAGACGAAATAAATAAACTTTTAGTCACATAAATGTTTATCATAATACTTTTCCTATTTGTAACTGCAAATTCTATAAACGATATAATTATTAAATCAGCAATTTCAGAAAATGAAATTCAAAAAATTAATTTGGATTTTGATAATCCAACATATATTAAAATAAATATTACTAATATTTCAGCAATAAAACGATTTAATATTAAATTATCTTATTTGGGACAGGTATGAAAAATAAAATTATTATTCAATAGTCTTTTTGTAAAGAACCAATAATAGAACTTTTATCAAATTTTGCTTTTCAAGAAAAACAAAATCAAACAAGTAATTTTTTTTTTTTTTTTTTTTTTTTTTTCCTTGGACTTTTCGAGGTAAGACTTTTTTTTTAAGAAAAATTTTAAGTGAATTCTTTCGGAGAATTAATAAAACAAAAAGTTAGTTAAGAAAATATTTTAAATTAAAAAAGAAAAAATATTTTCCGAATAATAATCTATTACATGTGTTCAAAATAAAACCAATTTGCGTTGGAACACGTCTTATTGGGACTAAACGTTCAGCGCCGATAAATTTAGGTATTTAAATATAAAAAAATTTGATTTTAAAAGAAATACAAGAATATACGATAACTGGGTTACTCCCGTCATTAATTATTTCTATAATAACCGCAATTATATTCTCTACAATTTTGAGTTTATTAATAATTATTAACTGGACTAGTCACATCAGATATTAACCTTATAAAAATACTTATAATGCTTCCCGTAAATCTGTCCCAGAGAATTCTAGGACCAAATAAACGACCTGAAGCTCCCGCCTCACAAACAGCACAATTAGTCGGAAGATCTCGAAATGAACGTTTACTTGATGGTTTTTTCAATAGACAGACAAGCAAATTACGTGAAGCGCGAAAAAGACGTCTTGCTGCGACATCACGAAATAATAAATATATAAGTGCTGATTCTAATGAATCACTATTACCAAGTTCATCAACAGCAGTAGAAAGTCACCTTCTTAAACGTGTAAAACGTGAAGATTCAATCGAAATGGGTAATGCTATTAATCGTTTATTGAGATTAATTGCATCACCTAAAAAACTATCAAAGGTTACACAATTAGCATTAAAATTATTTGAAGCTTCAAATGAAAATAATAATTATGACGATATTTTTATTGATTTGTTTGGAGCTATTGCGTTAAGCTCCTCTATTACTCAAATTCCTGAATGCAGATCTGCGATTATCACAATGACTCGTAAATTATTAAATAGATACAAGCAAGTAGAAGAAGAAATTGATAATACTGAAAATTTAGAAGCGGAAGAAGCTAATAATTTTATGAATGAATCTTCTCCATTGCCTCTATGGTTAGATGTATTGTCGATTACAGCATTGTGGCACAATCTACTCTTCACAGATGATTCATTTCAATTTCATCAAGCACTTATTCATATTAGTCAAGCCTTTTCCTCATTACCGCCAATATTAGACAAGAATGATTCATCAGAAGTAACAACAACCTCTAACTCTGAATCAAATCGTATCCAACAAGAAATTTTGAATCGTCATCAGACAGATGAACATAATAGTACTTATTATCTTCCGAAAAAGTAAGATTATTTATTTTATTATTGAAATTTAGAAAATCTGTTTATCAATTAAAAAGAGAACTTATAATTAGATGTTTACCGACTATTGCAGCTTATGCTAAGGTATTCAATTTTTTATACTTTTATTATTTTTCAAGTTAAAATGGTCACGTCCGGCAGTTTGTAAATTTTTCCAAGAAGTATACCGTGAAAGGTTTGGGTTTTTTTTTTTTTATTTTTCTTTTAGATTTTCCAGATTGGATATAAATGAACGTGCGATTGTTGAAAGTTTACAAAATTCGATACAATTATCATCAATTAAAGAATCTAATGTCCCAAAAACTCTACTTATTGGACAACCAGCTAATCCAATACGTGATGGTCGTGATGAAAAAATCATAGCTGTTCATGGTACTTTTTTATTTAAATTGATGATAATTTGATTTTCAGGTGCTGATATCTGGAGTGCAAAACAATCTGGTCTTTAAACAAGAAGAATTGCATTTATACATCCATCAATTTCAGGATTATTTGTAACTTGTGCATATTTAGCTAAAAATAATTTATTAATAAATTTGAAACTCACCCCAAATGACTTTTCCTGTTTGCGTAACCAATCCTAAATCACTGACATTAACTTCAATAATTGTTCCTATAATAATAATTTTTTTTTTTTTTTAATTATACCTTTCGTTATAATTCCCAAACCCGAATATAATTGGGACTGTGGATTTTTTTTAACGCTAACAATATTTAAATAAAATGTTGTTTTTAAGTCGGGATGTGTAACATGTGCTTTTTTAAATCGTAAACCACTAGGTCTTATATAACGCTCATATTTTGGTGGTTTTCTCGTAAAATCTTCTCCAACAAAACAAACTTTATTTATTAAACGTTTCCAACATTTTTCTAAAAAAATGTAATCAAATTTTCAATTAACATTTTATTCAAATTTTAATTTAATTAATTTTTATTTATATTTTTTTGTATTAAAATCTTTATTAATTTTTACTACATTTGATTATTGATAGATTTTATAATTAATTAATTTAATTATATTTGAAACTTACTTTTACGTTTTCCTGTTCTTAAAACTTTGAACATTTCATCATCAGTCATTGCTTTCACTTTTGGCAGAGGTACTGCCCATTTTCCAGCTTTTTCTTTTCTTTTTTGTTTTATCATATTACTTAGAATCTTAAAAAAAATAAAAATAAAAAAAAAATACCTTTGTTCTTGAAACTCCCTCTCTATCAAGTAAATAAGCGGGTATAGCACCATCAGGAACATAATCGGGTTCTTTTTGTTTACCTTCTTTTTCTTCATGAACTTTAATTCTGAATTTTTGATTAATAAATTATATTTTACTTTTTTCGTATTTCTGCTTTTTCTACATAACGTTTTTTATTGAATAATTTAGCTTTAATTCCTCGTAATTTATGAGCAACGCTCGATAATTTATGAGGACTACGTGCTGCTTTTTTTCGTCTGAAAATATTAATCAATTTTTTTTACTAACTGTCTTTCAAAATGATCTAGACGTCGTCCAAAACGTTTACGATGAAGTTCAATATGTTCATTTTGTGGCATTTTTTTTTCAGGCACACGATAAAAGGTTCAATCTTCACGTTTAAAAATACCACTAGTACCTATCCAATTCTTTTTACCAGTTTTCTTATTAAATAATTCTGAAAATGGAAAACTAAAATTTGATTCTAATTTTTTATAATTTATTTTTAGATTTTTTTTTTCTAATCTTTTTACATTTGTATCTGACATATTCGATAAGCATCTTTTAAGATTAGGTGGTCTTAAAACAACTTCACCAAAAGGTATATTTTCTTTCTTAAATAATAAATCTTTTTCTTTTTTTATAATATTTTTTTCACTATTTTTTTTTAAAATTTTGTCTTCCCGACGTTTTTTATATAATTTGAATTTTTCAGTACGATGAGGATTGAATAATATTGAAGGTAAAGCTGCTTGTTTTTCTCTGCCAAAAAAAAAAAATTTTTTTATTTTATTCCTTACTTTGCTTTTTTATCTATACGAATTTCAAATTCTTCTAAAGTTTCATTGCATTCTCTTAATTCCTTTTTTCGAATTGAATTATCAACTTTTTTTTTTAAATTATTAATAAGAAATTCATCATTTTTAAAAACTAATAATTTATTATCATTTTTAATATCTAATAATTCTTTATTATTTTTTATTTTTTATTTGTTTTATTTTTTTTCGGATTTAAATCATGATTATTTTTATTTATATTATTTAGTTGAATTATACTTTCGGCTGTAACATTATTTTTAATTTTTTTTTTTTTTAACTTTTTTTTTCGTCTGAAGTTACGACCCATTATACAGGAACAGTTTTTTAAGTAATAGTCACATCATATGAAGCCCACGGTAAAATAAATATATTTGAAATGAAATTATATTCTGGTGTCCCAATTTTAAAAGAATTTTGTAATGCTTTGAGTGATCTCATGATTTTTGAAATACTACGTGAATATGTTTTTAATTCAGAATAAATTTGTGAGGATTTTCTTGCTTGCCCCAAAAGCTGTTGTTTTGATCTTAATAATAATTCATTGCCCGCACCAGCAGAAAGTTGTTCAGCTTCTTTATCAAGTGCAATCCTTTCATCATATTCAAATTTTCGTTCTTTAAATGCAAGTGTTTGTAATGTGCCTTGATTTGATAACCACATAATTTTGTTGTATAACCCAACTGAAATGTTTTCATCAATATCAATCAATGGTTTATCAATTTCTTCTGCAGCATTCTTCCATAAAAAAGGATACATATCACGAATAAATAATTTTAATTTAATATTTATCATTTCACATTTAGATAATGAACCTCCATCAAGAAAACTTAAAATATAAACAATTAATGGTATATGGTCTTTTCTACTTGTTATATTATCTTTATTATTATTATTATTATTATCATTATTTATATTAATATTAACATCATTATTATTATTTACATTTTCAATATTAATAGTTTCAATTATAATATTATTATTAATATTATCATTATTATTCTTTATATTATTATGTCTAGGTGAGGGATCTAATGAATCAGTATCTTCTACACTTGATGAAGTAACGGGACTTTTTGAGCTATCAACTGGACTTAAATCTTTTGAGAGTATTACGTTATTTTTCAATTTATCAGCTATCTTTAAACAAAGCGGTGTAGATTCCAAAATTTCGTAATAGAATATATGAGATGATGATGATGGTACGTCATAATTTGAAGACGTTGATTTTACTGATCTATAAATTGAATGAAAATCTCTTGCTGCTCTTAAATGTTGAGCTGTAACAGTAGCTGAATCAATATCATCAACTCTACTGCTTGTAAACTGACGTGATACGCCATATAAACCTCTCGCTCCCGGTGGCTGTCGAGTCACCCTGTTTGGGACAACTATACCAGTTGACATTGTCAAACGATGATTTGATGAAGTATTCATCGAATAAGGCTGATGGGTACGTTGATTACTATTCACCGTAGTATTAAGTACTGGTCCTGGAGATGTTGTGCCGCGATTATTATCATATCTATCGCTTATGGAAAAATTATTATTTGGAGCTGTTAAAAGGACATCTACTTCATTTCGACCTCCTCCTCTCCAGAAATGTGATGCTGTATCGGTTGTTGTTGGAGTCGTCGCCGTCGTTTGTATGAAAGGCCTATATGGTGAAGGACACTCAGATTTCCATCCAACTTGACTATGATTTGTTAAACTATCTTGGGACATTGGCCTTTCCACAATTCTAGAATGTCTTGGTAGCCAACTACCCATGATATATTGATGTTTATTTGATTGATTATAGAAACCACTCTCATGTCGTCTACCATATTGCAGTGCTGCTGCTGCAGCTGCTGCTGAGCTATTATCTACAAATGTAAATGATGACATCAATGAAGGTTGTCCTGTAGTGACAAAACCAGGGCGTCCAACTACTGAGGTGTCTGCTGTTGATGCTGCAGACATATAAGGTCCAATAAGAGAAGATGACGACTCAATATTTAATTTTTTCATTTAAATAAAAGGAACACTGTTTGAGTCAGGTCCAATAATGTCTAGGTGGTCTCTGAAATATTTTTCGACCAGTATCTCTTTAAAAGAAAATCTTTGTTCACTTCAAAAGTTACAAAGAGAAAAGAAAATTCAAAATTTTGATAAAAAATTCAAAGATGAATCAAAAGCAATTTTTTTTTTTAATAAAACGATGATTCTAAAAGGTTTGAGTCTATTTTGGTTTTCCGGATTCCTTTATGATAAATTATTCGAATGGTCACCACCATCAGTATTAGGATGGCCTCATTTGGGACAATTTTTTAGTCATTTCTTACCAACAAATCATATTACAAATGTAAGTTTTTTTTTCAGATTTTTTTTTAATTATTTTAATCTTTTTGTTTGTTATATTTAATTTCTTTCTCAAAACATTATGACAATTTTCTAAAAAATTTCTTGAAATTTTTTATCTTTTTTTTCGGAATAAAAATTATTTCTAATAGGTAGAAAATTTTGACAAATTGCTCTTATGGTTAAAGTTTCCTTTATTGACTGAATGGCAAATCGGTGGAGCATTAAGAATCCTACACTCTTATGTCTCCCGAGCCCCAATTGTAGAATATATATACGAAAAAGAATTATTAAAAAAAAAAAGAAAAAAATATTTAATTAATTACAGTGAATCACCACATCCTTCAAATATTACAACACTTGTTCATGATCTACACACAAAAAATTTAGAAGTCCCTGAGTATGTTGACAGTCTATTATGTCAATTATTTTGGCCAATTTTAAGACAGTTAGTTACACCATTTGATATCACATGGGGACAGATATTAAACTCTATTAATTTTGAAATATCTGATGAAATCAAAAAAATGAAAAGATCTAAATTTTCATCTGCTTCATTAGATCTTTTAATAAATGTTGTTTTAGAAATTGTTTCTTCAGTTCCCGTCAATGTTAGTTCTTATAAACAAGATGATTGACTTTAGGAAAGAGAAGTTCCAATTACATTTTTAAAAGCATTAGTTAATACAAATGAAATTATATGGACAGAATCATCAAATAGAGAGAATATGAGATCACATATTTTAGAAAAACTTTTTGAGGTAATAAGAAATTTAAAAAAAAATTTAAAAAAAAAATTTAAAAAAAAATTTAAAAAAAATTTAAAAAAAAAAAATTTTTTTTTTACAGAATAAAGAAAATGCTCTTAAAGTTTATGATGCAGAATTATCAATATTTGAGAACAGCAATTTAAAATTAAATACAATTTTAAATTATCTTTATGTCCCAAAATATTTTCAAGAGAAAAAAATATTACAAGATAATTCAGTAAGATTTTTTTAATATTTATTTTAAACAGAAAGATTCATATAAAATTAATAATATTAAATCACTTAAACATATAAATAAACATGTAACATTAAGATCTTTAAACAATGGAAAGCCAAATCCATACTTATTAAAGATCCCATTAGAAGAATTATCAGAAAATAATCGATCATTTAATTTACAAATAAATAAAATTATTCCTGGATCTATGATACCATTTTTTATTATTTTTACAGAATCTCCAATTAATGTATGTTTTATTTTAGTTAATTATAAATCAGCGTTCTACTCTTATTATAAGAGCTGCTATAGGATTAGCCATTATGAATGCAGTTTATAAATTAGAAGAGACACTCTTAAAAACAGAATTACCTTACAGACTTGTAGGTACTTCTTATATTGAAAATTATTTATTTAGCCAATTTTAACTTATGCATTTGTCCCAATTAATTCACACATATTAGCTTTATGTTTAAACAAGTATAAATGGGGTGAGTATATAATTTTTTTTTTAAAATTTTTATTTATTTAAAATTGGTTCAGGTGTTGCATCATTTTGTCTTAGCCACTTAATTTAATAACAAACATGTCAAATAAAAAATCTTCTACTTTTGTCCCAAAAGATTTGCCATATACTGCTAAGGAGTATAAAAGAATAACATTGCAAGGGACTTTAGGTCCTGACTTTATAAGTAAACTCCCGCCATCTAAAGAAGATGAAATTAATTATCCATTATCTAAAATGTTAGATCAAAAAAATATAATTGAAAAAAAAAAAGAAATTATAAAATCATCAAAAAATAATAAACATGAAATATTGTCTGCCAAAAATCTTAAACAAATATATGATTTTCGTAACACTTCCAAAGATTCTCATCATTATGAGGTACGAAAAAAAAAATTTTTTTTTTTTTTTCTAGGATTTACAAAATAAATATAACAATAAAATTTCTAAATTAAGAGAAAATCAAAAAACCTTTTCTGATATCTTTTGTACGACATCTACTGATTCAGCAGAAAATATTATTCCAATTACTGCAACTCCAAGTAGACCCTGGAAGGAAGTTCATGATGAAATTCATCATCCAATAAATTCTAGGTATAATAAATTTTTAATTTTTATTTATTTTTAGAAATGAATTATTTGAGAATAGGTTTGATTTATTTAAATTATTCATATTAGATATTATGGTCATATAAAATTTGAACATGATAATGAATTTAATAATAAAGATATTTTTGGTAAACCATATTCACACAATCCCTCTAATATTATTAAGGTGATTTTTATTTTTTTTTTTAATTTTTTTTTTAATTTTTTTTTTTAAATATTTTTTTTTTATATAGCTTCTTATGTATCGAATTGAAGATGTACCTTCTGAATTAACAGAAGCAAAAATTATTGAAGGCATACGACACAGGTTCGATAATTAATTATATAAAATATTAGTTGCAATTGTTACGTCGCTCGAATTTGGTTGCCAGAGAATATTATAACAGGCGTACATAAAGGTGTTGGTTCAATAATAATAAGAGTAATAATAGAGTGAGCATATAAAAATATAAAAATAATATAGGAATGACAAAGAGGACCCAGTTAAAATATTACAACGCTGGTTTGAGTCAAATAATATTAAAGCTAAAATTGTTGAAGAGTCGACCGAATGTACAATGAAGATATAATTGATTTTTCTTATGATCCAAATGCGGCACTTTTTATAACAAATCAACAAAATATTAATAATAATAATAATTGTATATTTAATATTAATGATTTACAAAATGAATATTCAAAAAATTTAGATTTTAATTTAGTTTGTAGATATTCAGCTATAACTTCAAATGTCTATCCAGTCAATATAATAATATCTATACTTAATCCATATGAGAAAATTTTTTCTGATGGTCCTGTTGGTGCTTTTAGATTTCAAAGATTATATCGTCGTCGTTATTTACAAGAACAAATTGAGCTTGCAATTAAAGTATTTAATGACCCAAAATTATCCGTTAATGATGCCATTTCAATTATAAAAAAAGATATAAAAATTATTGATTCTAAAATTAGTATTGGGACATTTTTTTTACTTACAAATGGGTATTAATCATGTTTTAAAAAAATTTTTTTTATATTTTTAGATTATCATTACAAAGGATTGGTGAGTTTTTGGGACAAGCTACGGAAGAGGCTGCTGAAGTCTTAGATTCTTTTCTAAATTGTTTTGATTTTACAAATTTAGAACTCGACATTGCTTTAAAGTAAAAAAAAAATGAAAGAAAAAATTTTTTTTCAGATTTTTTCTTTCAAGATTCCTAATATCTGGTGAATCACAAATTGTTTATAGAATTATAGAACAATTTGCGAACAGGTAATTCAAAAAAAAAAAAAAATTTATTTTCTCAGATACAATCAATTCAACCCAAGTATTCCATGCGATGCTATCTTATCTCTCAGTTATGGAATTGTTATGTTAAATACTTCATATCATAGTCCAGCATTGACCAAGTCTCATAGAATTTCTAAAACAGAATTCCTATTAATGTGTTCTCGAGCCAAAGTACAAGAGTCCCTTTCTACATCATTATTAATACAAATTTATGATAGAATTGTTTCATCAAAACTATCGCTCGATAAAAGATTATTAATTATCGAAGATTTATTCCAAAAATTCAATGAAAAATCATATAACCGTCCATCTTCAACAATATCGTCAAACAACGATTTCGATAACATTTTTGGAATTGCATGTACGACATGCATTTGCCAGGGTAAAAAGATTTGTCTTAAAAAATTTTTTTTTTTTCTAGGAACATATTTTTATTGCGGAAAAGAACCATGCGTTTTATGGTTGAGAGTTTTGAGTCAACCAATGATATGTTGGGCACTACCATCGACTGCCTTTCTGAACAATCGATTAAATTCAATCATTATGGCAAATTCTACAACAACATCTAATACAACAATATCTCATTCAAAGTCATTGAGTTCAGGAGCAACTTTGGTTTTGGAGAAAATCCCAAATATTCAAAACAAAGACGATAAGATTATTCGTTCTCATAAACCACAACGTAGTGGACAACGTTTTCTCAGTCCTTTTTATTTCCTAACACGTAAAAAAACTCCCGCCCCAATAACAACAGCTACAGGATTGAGAAAAACAACTTTATCTGTGAGCAGCGTATTAACAGAAAAAAACAGAGCAGCTTCAGCAGAAGATTTGACTATAACTACTGTTGATAGATCACCTAAAGAAACAATGAGGAGCCAAACTTGTTATGATGATATGGCACCAATAAGACGATTACAAATTTCCGATGGAAATTCTTTTAGAGGAGTTAATCGATTAGATATAAATTCTATTGCTGAAGTTAATATTTATTTACAAAGTGGAGAATATTGTCACATACTAGATTATGACGACATTAAAAGTAGTTGTTGTATAATTCATAATGTCCCATCTTCACATTTAAATAGAAGTATTTCTTCTTTTAATAATAAAATTCATTTTGATGATGATACAAGTTATCATTTTATTAATAAAATTATAATTCTATCTCATTGTGCGGAAGAACTTTCATTAACTGTCCCAAATGGATCACAACAATCAGCCATACAATGGGTATTATTTTTCCGCCAGTAAGTCACAAAAAAAATTTTTTTTTTTTTTTAAGAATTTTACGCTCCCGTACTGAAGACATTTTCTTGCCATGGGCTTCAATTATATTCTCATCTTGGACACGTCATTGGATTATATCAAAAGGAATAAATAGAAGTAAAAAAAAAAAAAATAAAAAAATAATTTTTTTTTTTTTTAAATATCCTTTGAATTCTTAGACACCCCACGTCAAAAATCGAATGAGAAAAAAGATGAAGGAACAATTGTACAAGAAAATTTAATTTTATTTTTTTTTGATGGAAAAAAATCAATTATGATGAATTATGATAATTCAGTAAGCCAAAATAAATAAATATATAATAGATTTCTCCCGTTAGTGTTATATTAGACAAAAGACAGAAAGTAAGATCTAAAATGAAAATTTATTTATATTTTTAAATAGATATCTTTAATTAATAGATATATGCCTTCTGGTATGCAATTAACACTATCTAAAGAATTAATCTCATTATGGCTTCGTGGAATACCAGATCCATTGAGACCTAGCCTTTGGTTAAAACTAGCCCGCAATGTCAGTCATTCACCTTCTGATCTAAATTATGATTATTGTAAAAAAATAATTGACGATAAAAAATCAAGACAACAAGATATTCATATATCTTCATTAAAAATAAATAAATTTTTTGGGAATGTCGTAAGGAAAAAATTGAAAAAAAATTTTTTTTTTCCAGCTAAGTACTGAATTAAAAGAATTTATTGATAAAATAAGCCGTTTATTAAAATTGTCATCTACAACGACAACAACAATTAGTCATGCCTCAAGCCAACCTTCTGTATTATCTCGAAATAATTATACTTCAGAAAAACAAAGTCCCAAAAATACAAATAAATTTTTTTCGGATACATCAACACCACCAATTATATGGGATTCTGAGCCATTACCGCAAATGCATATATTATGTGATAGTCCTTTAGGGGATACAATAGCATGGTCAAATTGGTGTATTTCAAAAATTGAAGAAATACTTAAAATGCATTCAATTATATCTCCAAGTACAACTTATATTCCTGGACTTGAATTTTTAACGGCTAACCTATTACGTCATACATCAGCAGCTACTGCTTTTGAACTATTATGTTGTATAACTACAAGTTATGGAATGGAAATCTTCATGGATATTAATCATACAAATATTGAACGTCAAGTTCAACGAGATAAATTTTTTCAGGAACTTATCAAAAATTATTTTCCAGATTTAGTAAGTCAAAAAAAATTAAAAAAAAAAAAAAGTTTTTTCTTTTTTAATATTAATTTCAGGCTCAACATTTTACATTACTTGGAATTTCTGTAAATCTTTTTTTAATGGATTGGGAATGTTCTTGGTTTTGTAGATCCTGTGTCCCATTATCTATTTTACCACGATTATTTGATCTATTTTTTCTTCTCGGTGAAACAGCTCTATTATCTACATCACTTGCTATAATTTCTAAATTGAGATTACGTTTGTTAAAAAGTTCTTTGACACAATGTCTTAAATTATTACTTACTCGAGAAGAAGATATTTATTTAGATATGGATATTATTGAAATGTAAGATTATATATCATTTGCATTTTTTTTTTATTCAACATTATTTTCGTTGATTTTTTTTTTTTTTCAACATTTATTTGATTTTTATTGATACTTTTTATTCATCTAGGTGCATTGGAGAATTTTGGATATCTCCTGAAGCATTATATGATGCTTTGCGTAATCATGAAATTTAATTTGTTTTGCTGTAATGTACCTGTATATGTCCCGTTTTGGGACAATGTATACAGACAATTAACTAAAGTTTCTTAGCACCCGTCAAAAATAAAAAATGGTCGAACTTTCGGTCCCTGGAATGCAGATGAAGGTATTTATTTTACGAAATTTTTATATTGCAGTTGAATGAATATATGATAGTGGGACGAGCTGCACCCACGGAAAAAGTACCAGAACCTAAAATTTACCGCATGAAATTATTTGCAAGAAATCATGTTGTCGCAAAATCAAAATTTTGGTATTTTATGACAAGATTAAATAAAGCAAAAAAGTCGGGAGGTGAAATTCTGAATGTTACGTTATTACAAGAAAAGAGTCCTGGCAGAGTAAAAAATTTCGCAGTGTGGCTTCGATATGACAGTAGAACAGGAACTCATAATATGTATAAGGAATACAGAGATTGCAGTAGATGCGGAGCTATTTCTCAAATGTGTAAGTTATTTCAAAAGAAGAAAGTTGTTTTTTTAGATTCAGAAATGACTGGTCGTCATCGTGCTCAGCATTCAAGCATTCAAATCATACGTATTGCAGAAATTAGTGATAAATTGTGTAAACGTCCACATATGACTCAAATTGTTGTAAGTTATATATTCTCAATAATATTTCTTAAGAAACCCAATTTGCAATTCCCAATGATTAAACAATTGCCAATAATGCCACGTCGTATGCGTAAGACATTTGCTGCATCACGTCCAACAACTTTTTTTAAATAAAAAAAATTTTTTCGATTAAAAAAAATAGGAAACGATCATTTCTTTCCCATTCCCAAACCTTTCAACATATCTTGCATTTCTGGCATATTTTCCATTTTTCCAAACTAAAAAAAAAAAAAATTAAAAAAAAAATAAATTTACCTGTTTCATCATTTGCATCATATTTTGAGAGCCCCCCATTTGTTTCAAGATTCTTGGATCAACAGCTCTTTGCATATTTTGCATTAATTGATTTGGATTTCTCATTAACTGTGACATATCCATACCACCCTTTTTAGTGAAACCCAGTTTTCCTAATTTTCCGATCATTTTACTGAATTGTTTATGTCGATCTAATAATAGCTTTACTTCAAAAATTTGACTTGAAAAAAAAAAATTTTTCAAGTCAAATCAACTTACTGTCCAGATCCTCTTGCAACTCTTATTATACGATTATCTATCATTGGTTTAACATTATCCAGTTCTAAAATATAATTTTTAAAATAAAAATTTTATTTATAAAAAAAATTTAAAAATTTTTTACCTTCATTTGTCATTGAATCCATCATGACTAGAAATTTCTTAATTAATGCAACACCTTCTTTTTCTCTTCCTTTAGGCATCATACTTGCAGCCATTCCAGGTATCATTGACATTAATTGACTTAGAGGGCCCATTTTTAAAACATTCTAATTTATAATAAAAATTAATCACATACTTGAAATTGATCTCTCATATCTCTTAATGTAAATATACCTTGTGCTAATTTATTCAACATTTGTGGTTGTTTATCTAATGGCATTACTTCTGCTACCGTTGTTATTAATCCTTTAATATCTCCCATTCCTTAAAAATATTAAATTTATTTTATTTAAATTTATCAAATTTATTTTCTATAATATAAAAGTATTATTTTTATTATTTTAAATATTTTAATTTTTTTATAATATTTACATAAATTATTTAATAATTATTTTTATATTTAATTGGATTCATTAAAAAAGTATAAA
>JAPYZD010000861.1:0-26576 GCA_030522725.1 Ichneumoninae sp. B BG-2022a
CAAGGACAGTTCCAGGACTTCAAGGACAGTTCCAGGGTCTCAAGGACAGTTCCAGGGCTTCAAGGACAGTTCCAGGACTTCAAGGACAGTTCCAGGACTACAAGGATAGTTCCGGGACCTCAGGGACAGTTCCAGGACTTAAAGGACAGTTCCAGGACTTCAAGGACACTTCCAGGACTTCAAGGACTTCAAGGACCGCTGGACACCACGAAAAATAAATTCGATACTCACTTGATGCAGCAAGCTTAGTGCGTTGAGCGAGACGTTGAAAGAACCGACGTGCACGACCTTGTAAACGGAATCTATGTGGTCGTTCAGTTTCGTCGATTCTACGTTGGCGAACGGATAGGCTCGATTGACACCGGTCAATATAGCCGCCATCATCCGACTGTCGGGCTCGCCGCGTTTCAGGCAAGCCTTGAAGAATGCGAAGTAAACGTCGATAAGGCAATTGGCGGCCTCGACGTCCTCGCGACTCAGCACGAACTGCGTCAGCAAGCATATAGCGTAGTACTGAGCTCTCTGAGCGACGTTCTTTCGAAACAGCAGTTTCTCGATCTCCCGGAGAACGACGAGCTTCATGTTCGGATGCTCGAGCAAGAGTTTGCTCATGCAAAAGACCGCTTTGGACGCGACCTTGCTCCGCGGATCGCCGATCTTGTTCACGAGAAACTCGAGCAGCTTGTGCTCCTGCTCGGAATTAGCGACGAGCAAGTCGGTCATGACTGAAACGGCTTTCTCGCGATTGGCGTCGACGCTGTCCGAAGCGACCGTCGAGAGGGCCGTTATGAAACGCTCGTACTGCTCGCGAAGCTGATCCTCGAAGTACCAGTGAGCCAGTAATTTTTTTCTATTTACTTCCTGAGTGATCTTCGTCGCGTTTCCGTCGACGCTCAAAGAATCCAATTTATCCAAGTCCTGTTCCTCGAATTTCAGGCACTTGTGCTCGGGATGAAGAAGATCGGTCACGAAGAGATCGCGAAGCGATACCATGAGCATGCCGTTCTGACTGTGCTTGGATGCTCGAACCTGTGAAACTAGAGATACGAGACGAGATAGATTGTACTTCGGATGGTCCTGTACGAGCACTATGCTCGCGGCTATCTTGTCCGAACTCGTTCCCTTCGTCAATGCAGTCTTCAGCCACTCCAACTCGGAGTCTCTGGACTTGGATTGCTTCAACTGAAACGCCGCTGTTTCAGCTTCGAGGTGCTTCTTGCCGTTAGCCTTCAGATCCATCACTTCCACTTCCGTCTTGGAATGCTTGCACGCTAAAGGCTCCTTCGAGTATTCTTCGTACCATTTTTTTGCTACCGGCTCGGCACCCTCGCCGTATACCTTGTCTGGTCTCATCTGTGAAATGAGAAAATTATTATTGTTATTATTATTTATTACAGAAGGAAAGTCAACAACTTATAGTATCCGCATCGTGAATTTAGCATTAAGTAGACAAGTATTTATCGAGCCTATTTTTTAATTGGTTGATTGTCTCTGATTCGATTACTTCGGCTAGTAATGCGTTCCACGCATTCACAACCCTGTTCGATAATGTGTGTTTCCATGGATTTCTTTGGTATGGTCTTGCCTCCAGTTTTGCTCTGTGTCCACAAAGATGCAGAGTTCCCAAGGGTTGGGAAATGTCGAGCCCATTTATGGCATAATATTCATTTAATAACAATTATTTATTTTGTTTATTTAATTTATTGTTTATGTATTTATTTATTTATGAAATATATATACAGGCAGGGTGCAGTTATAGGGCGATAGGTAACTTATCATCCAAGTATACAATACAATTGCAAGAGGTGTACGATACACATTTGCACATAATTTGAAGAAGGAAATAAGAAGTGAAAATTCTGAATCATTCCTGATAATTGAAGATAATGATGCTTAATAAAAAAAATGGAAAAGAAATACAAGACTAACAAATTGCAGCTTCAAGTGTGGGTGAAAGTGAATCGTAGTCGCATACAAAAACCAAACGCATCCATGAAAAATCCAGCAATTTTTCCGTAACCTGCGCGAGGTTTGTTATTCAAGGTAATAACATAATAGTTAGACAATATAAGTAATATATCGCACCCTTAGAACAACAGTGCAACAACTTATATGGTAATGCCATAATAGATGTTATACTGTTGTTCTAGGGGTGCGATGTTATAGTTAATTAGGCAATATTAGACAATAGTTTGTCCCGCACAGGTAACCACTTTTGGAGCACTGTGTTGATTATTTCTTTGCGATTTATTTCGTTCGTAATAAATCAATGATTAAATTACGAACATGGTAAAATCAGAATATCGAAATTTATTGTACGGAATTATTTTGGTTATTTACATATATATTATTATTGTTATTATTTACAGAATGTAAGTTTTCACTTTCAAAATCTGCTTCCATATAAAAGCTCTTCACGTAAAAATGTATACATCAGTTTTATTTTTAAATATATTTATTGAATCTGCTTCAATTGCATTAGCCGGTAACAAATGAATATACTTTTTTTTTTGTAAGATACGCTGGGTATTGTGATTTTTTACTTACCGCGTGGCCGGATTATAACCTCTCTGCCGAATGAGCGGGAGAACCCTCGAAAGTTTCTTATTTTTTTTTGTTATAACTAATTTTTCGACGGATTTGTCATTATCGACTTTTATTACAACAATCAATTGTCGTCAATTATATTCACATTTCCGACAGCGACGAGATCGCATGGAGTATCCGAGAAAATTATTTTTGTTTGACTTTGCTTTCGAGCGTGTCGATGCACGACTTCGTCGCCGCTGTGGTGGGGGAAAACTCGCCTCTCGTTGCTTCTGGCACGGCAAAGAAGAAATCCTTATTTTTTCACGCAAAATGTTTTAATGCACGAGCTTTCTTTTTTTACTCACGGAAGTTATGTACAAACAATCGATACACATGATGAATATAAAAATAACGTTCGCTGCATAGTAATGATTTATAAACCAGGCTTTTTCATTTGTCTTTATTCATTTAGTAACTATATCTTTTAACTATTGTTTAGCTTCGGGGTTTTTCTTCTTCTTCTTCGTTTTAGTAGGCGACGCGACGGGTTCGTGATTCGATCGCTTCTTGGTCGACGTCGAGGATTTCGTCTCGCCATCCGACGCACCGTTCTCCATCGACGATTCCTCGGTGGTGCCGTTCACGAAATTAACGGCACTAAAGTCAAACGATTCCAGGCCCTCGGACATTGCCTTCGCCCGCAATTCGCGAGCCTCTTTCTTCATCTTCTGCTTGTCCTTCTGTTTGCTGCGTATCTTCGACTTCTTCTTCGCTTCTTTCCTCGATTTCTTGTCTTCCGTCGACATGTCCTCGTCCTCGGATTCGTTTTCCGGGCCGGACAATCCGTTCTCGTGCTTCGATTCCTTGCCATTGCTCAGTGCTGCTTTGGCCGGTTTGTTCGCCTTCGTTGAGCTGCAAATTACATATTTGTAGTTAATTTGTTATATTCATTGTTGTTATACCGTTCGAAATTTTCGCTTCGCGTGCAAAAACCCCCATTTTCACAACTTGTGAAATAAAATTTTGTTCGATACTCGTGCGAAAAACGTTTTCTGAACTCGTGTGATTGCAACACTCGCCTTCGGCTCGTGCTGCATACTCACACACGTCAGAAAAATTTTTTTCGTACTCGTATCGAAATGTACTATTGCACCATCGAGAAGTGTTTATAATTCCCTCTCATGTCTGAGAAACTTTTGCGAAGTGAACACTATTCGCAAGGACTACCTTAAGTAAACTTACGTCCTTCAAATTTTTATAAATCGTAGGCTTGTGGTTTAACTTTTTCAATTTCTATTAACTTGTTACCCTGGAGCTCTTATATTTACAATTTATTATATATTATATTTCGATTGTAAAGGAGAAATCCGTCAAATAAATTATTATCAATACCATTAATATCATTATTATTAGTATTCTTTATATTCATTTATTCATTTGTATACTTACATGTTCTTCGAGGCACCGATTTGGGAGGCTAATTTGTTGTAAGCAGTCTTCGCGTCGCTCTTCAGAGTCACGTGCGTCCTGTACTCGGTTATCGCATTTGCGATCACCTTCCAGTCCCAAGCTTTCGGCAGGTGCTGATGATGAACGGCGTGCAAAAGGGTAAAAAATAAACACACGAATTTTTGGTTGATCTTAGATTTGCCTGTGTCGGTGCTGTTCTTCTGCTCCGTTTCGTCGTTCGCGCTCTGATGAGCGGCGCCCAACTCCTCCAAGAGGCTTATGCTGTTCGCACACAATCTCTTCTCCATCTTCAGTCTCACGGAATTGTGAGTCGCGCTATTGACGAGTCTGTTGTTCCGATAGAAAATCGTGAGGAACTCGAAAGCCTGACCTCGCCGGAAGGAACGGATTGTGCTGTCGAAAGCGTAATCCACCTGTTTTCACGTTAAAAAAATACATGTTCTAGTCCCAGTTTTCACGTCTAGTCGTCGATGCTCCAATTCGAGCAGATAGAAAGAAAATCGCTCTCTCTTACCAGTAACGGCGCCAATTGCCAGTTTCCATCCCAGACGATTTGCAACGCGCTCCTGAAGAGACTTGCCGGTAGAACGCAGTCGCGTTTCTTGAAGAAGGCGGTCAAATTTTCGCCGTAGATCTGCACGAGAGTCTCGGCCGGGAGACCAGCCTGCTGAACGCACTTTACCAAGAAGGTTGCGCACTGGGCGAGTTTGTCGCCCATTTCCTGGCAGATCGCCGTTGATCGCTCGCCCTTCTCCATCAGCAGCTTCAGAACGTCGGTCAGTAATTGAGCGTCGACGCCTTCGGTGTCTTTGAACTTCTTTACGCCGGATAGTTTCTTAAGGCAACTTCGTACGCGATTTTCCAACGGTGTCTGATGCGGATCCTTTATGCAATATTCCAGGAGGGCGAACAACGGCACGAGCATGTCCAGAGCCAACCCCATCGACGGACCGGAGTCGATGTAAGTCTCCAGCAGGTCCATAACGCGGACCCTGAAGTGCGTCAGAGCTTCGGCAGATTTTTCTTGCTTCTTCGACGGTGTTTGACGATTCTCACGAAGTATACGAAAAGCGGCGGCCAGAGATTCGTCGAGACGCTTTCCTTGGTCCTCGTCGATCTGATCCACGTCGATGTCCTCGTCGTCGGTCTGCACACACGCGTCGCCGAGCGCTTGACGAACCGCGAGTCGCAAGCGATCGGTCACAGTCTCGTCGTCGTCGTCGTCGTCGTCCTCATCGCCGCTCGTATCTTTGTCCGATTCGCTGTCTTCTTCCGCCTCGACGCTATCCGGAATTGATTTTTTCTCATCGTCGTCCTCGTTAAAATCAGAGTCCTCCTCGTCCGTCGACGACTCGTCGGCGTTCTCGTCGCCTTTGGGAACTAACGGGCTCTTGTCGTTCTTCGGATCCAAAATCTGAAATGGTACATGTTTTTTTTTTAGTCAAGTTAGCCGAAGCCGTCGCCTAAAGAAATTCATTTTGTACTGGTGGAACTTGGATTCTATGTGAGATATTTGCCACCTCTGGATTGAAATGACAGCAATACATTTTATAATTAAAAGCAATAGATGAAACTTGCATAGGCACACAATAAGTTTTTTTTCTCAGTCGCCGAAGCAACTATTACGCGATAAGAAAATTTATCTTGTTTCGAAAAATTCCACTCGGAGACTTCAATTATACAATTTAATGGTAAGGTTCCTATTGAGAAGTATAAAATGTCTCAAACGGAGTCCAAGCTCTCCGTCAAGGAAAAGTGTATTCCTCGATTGGGTAGCCGAAAAAGAAATTCATCTTTTACTGACGGAGCTTTGATTCGATGCGAGATATTTGTTCCTTCCGGTGAGAACGACAGCGGTAAATACTATACACAACAAAAAATTTAATAGGATAAAAAAAAAATTTGCACTTCGATTTCTCACTATTCAGATGTAAACTGTTCGTCAAAGCGTTAATTTTACATTCCTACACCCAGGTCGTTCAATTCCAATTTTTATCTTCCTCGTAGAGGAAGTTTAGCTTTGGTGAGGACAAAATTACGATATTTTAATGGATACGTGTTCAGCGCGTCACAGAATTCGTGCTAACGTTTATAAACTGACCGAGAGTATTTGATGAATCGACGCGGCTGTCAGTACCGGACACATGTGTGGAAACACGAAACCGACAAGAGAGCGCAGAAGATGGCTGTTCCTCGAGAGCCAAGACAGCAAAAGATCGACTATCACTTCGGTCCAGTGAGGCTCCTCGCCGCTATCGTCGGCGTCCTTCTTTTTTTTGCTTGATTTTTTAACGCTCAATCTTGCCGAACAGCTGTGAATCTCGTTTATCGCCGATACCGCCATTTCCGAATCGGAAAACAACTGCAGTCCCATGTTCAAGTCCATTGTGTAAAATATCAATACAATTTCTTTGTTTCTCGAGTCACCCTCGAGATTCGTTATAAAATGTATCATCTGCTGCCAAGCTTCGATCGCCGTATCTGCGAGAGGTGTTCGCAGGGTATGCGTCTTCTTGACGAACAATTCGTCGTCCAGGTAATGAATCAATTCGCTGAGAACCGTCTGGAGATCGCTCAACTTTGGGAGTTTGTAGTCCAGGGCTCGATAAAAGCTCTCTTTGAATTGAGCTGAAAGATGATTTAAATTTTTTTTCGTAAACAATCTAATACAAATACGCACGATGAAAATTTGTTAAGGTACCAACGCTCGGACATGTACCAGTCATCGTGCACTCCGATGCAGATTTGATTTATTATGAATCTAAGTATTAGGAACCCAATATGACCCTTGTCGTATCTACAAACATTATTTGATGCACAGACAAAAGTTATACAAAGTTTACGCCTACATTATTTTCAATTGTTGCATTTTGTTAAAAGTTTTGTTAAAAGTGAAAATTAGCACAAGTGTTACTATATATGTGACCTAATAGTCGAACAGTTACATGAAGTTAGGTTGGACAGCATTGTGCGTAGCTTATGTTCAGTATTGTTCCGCGTAAATATAACATTTCATTGATTTAATTAATAAATGGAAAATAAATTCATTTAGTTAATATGAAATAGTTGAGTTCGTACATCAGAATTCTCGAAATCTATGATTGTTCGAATATGTGCCGAAAACTGGTACATTTCGACTCTATTGTTATTTTCTTGCGTAATTAAAAAAAAAGTATCTCGGTGTTATTTATCCGAGGTTTTTTGGAAGATAAAAACTATCAGCTTGGATATGGTTTCAGTCCTTTTCACAAAAAAATTATTCTTGGCCACTGCCTTGGATACCTACCGGGATCTGGGGATGATCTTAACCGTCCGAGCATTGGTACCTTAACTTTACGGCATTAGTTTCGGTAGTTTACTCACGAGCCAATTCTATTCCGACATTCGGTGTTTCGCACAGTCCAAGATTGAATAAGAACTTGAGCTGGTCCAATCGCCATTTGTGCTCCGTACTCACCGAAGGGTGTCCCAACAGTCTGTAATAATTATATTTACATTATGATTATTGGTCCATGTGCAATATATTAATAATGAAAATAATTGTTGGCAGAAAAATAGGTCGACGATCACCTAGTCAAAAGCTGAGCGGCGTAAGTTCTCTCGGCGTTTGTCCAAGGCTCGGTATGGTCGCCCCTCTTCTCCTTCGGCTTAGAGTTGCTCGCCATATCGCGATACAGCTTCGACAGTTTCTTAACACCGTCTGTGTCCATATGAGCCGTCAGCATTTGAACGACCTTCGTCCCAGTTATCTTCTCGATCAAGAGATCACCTGGGTAGAGAATCAATTTCTTCAACACGCTAACTTGTGTCTTAGCCTTGATTTCTTTGTCGTTCATAATGGAGACGATCTGAGTGAGAATCGCCTTGAAACCCATCACCAAATTGTCTGTCTTGTGTTTCTTGACAGTCGCGAATCTTTTCAGCATGCGCTGCAAGAAATTCGGCGTCAGCAGAGACGGTAACAGAGTTTTGTCTTTGAGATTTGTCAGTATGTGCTTCAACAGTTCGATGCTCAGCAATTCTATGTTTATGGAAGGCTTGACAAAACGTTCCTCAATTCCGGCCCAAAATTCGACGAGATGATCGGACGCGGCTAACTTTTTGCAGAACAGTTGGTAGACCGGATGACGGTTGCACATGACTCTCGGTATATCCTGTGAAAAAAAAAATTAATCGGTGCAGTCGTTAAACGGTCGGATCAATTAAACGACGGTTAAACAATTTTTTTGTACAAATATACTGTTACACACGTTACACGAAATATGAAATTTTATCTGAACTGTGAAATATTATAAAAATGTAAAAGGGCTTGTCCCGTAAATAAAATTAAATAAATAAATAAATTACATCGGTCCGAAGAGCTCGGAACTTACGGTCAGTAGTTTCGACAGTTCCGTCATGTGTTCTGTGTCGATTATATCCTCAGTGCCGAGGTGTTCCTTCAAAAATTTGGCGTTGACCAATGTCGGAAACTTTTCGCTCATCGTCAGTAGAACGTAAAATGTATCCAGAGTCTGTTCGGCCCAAGGTTTTCCGAACTCCGTTTTCAACACCGGCCATATACCGTGTTTCAGCGACTTCGCGTCGGTACGGTCGAGGTAGTCTATGAGGAAGAAAGCCGATACGAAGGAGAGGTAGCTCCTCTGCTTGCCGGCTGCCAACAAAACTTCAAAAACCTTCCGCTGCTCCTCGACCGTGCAACTCTGTAACAATTTGGATCTGACCAGCGCTCCGCACAGTAAGATTCTGCCCATGGCGATATCAGCCTTTTCCTGAAAGATTAAACATATGTAATTATCTCTGTTCAAAATTATTCGGAGACTAATTAACAAAATATATATATGTAAAAGTATTTATCCTGTGAAATAAATAAAAATAAATATAAAATGTTCACCAAAATATCTTAAAATTAAGATAAAGGAGAGCCCGGATCTTCTTTGGAACCCAAAAAATCAGTTATTGCCTCACAGAGAGATCGGCCCATTACCGCTTTACTAGCATCGTAAACGGGATCGATCCGTCGCATCTGTTCACAATTTACTCGGTATAAGTATACAAGTTCACTATTTACTCGCCTCCTAATCTACGAATAACTATTAAATCTCTTCCGCAATTTTTTTTTTGTCAACAATTTTCTCTGTTGCGATCTTCTATTTTCCGTTATCCGGAATACGCTGTGCAAAATACAATCATACTTTCTTCTTTATATGCGTAATTATCTTTGTAAAAGAGTTTGGTCCATAAACTAATAAATAAATAAAATTAAAGAGGATCGACTATCAGACTACATACAACTTAAGTTTTCAATTTTTTAATATGTTCTACATGAACACTACGAATCTGTTTCCCGAAATCAGAGCAATTTTTACCGTATAGTTTATTTTCAATACAATTTAGAAGTTGACTACTTCAACCGTATCATATTTTAACATTGAAGTCGGTCGGGTCCGGGAAAGAAGATAACTAATGAACTATTTATCAAGCTCACGTAGAGCTTTGAAAATCTAGCCTCGAGTAGGCGAAGCATCAAAGATTATGTAAAAAATGCGTTACTTCCGGTTTACCGAGTAAACTCAACGATTTATTGATGCAAAGTTTAATTTATCATCGCTGTCTATGAATTCGCCGAATTATCAGTGCCAGAATCGGCAATTGTCCCGGTCGAAAGCTAATGCGTTCAGAGTTTAATTCCAAGTGTTTTACCGTCACGAATCCGCAACATAAAAATCCGTCAACAATTCTATGTTTTCAATATCCTTTATATAAGATCTGGGAAATTATCTGTGATTTCATTTTTCGTTTCGTAACGTTGACCAGTCGTACGCAATGACGATTCCAAAGTTGTTGAGATTCTTAAACTCAACTGCATATTTTTCTTAATCTTCAATGCACAGATTATTTTTTCAAAATATGCACCATGATTGGCACACAGCTGTGATTCGAGACAACTGTGATGAATTTTTTTTAATCACATTTTGACGCCAAAGAAACAGTCGATCTTCCTTAATGGGATGCTGGTCCATTTTTCTCTCCTTAGTACCATTTTCAACAACGGAACTGGGCAATTTCTTAGTTTCAATTTAGAATTATCAGTAATTCTATGCATATGCTTAAAATTGTTTAGCACTATAACATTGACACAAACACTCAGCCGTGCAGTCGAATTTTAATAACAACATCCAGGGAATTAAGAAAATCAAATAGTACAGCTTGCGAAAAGCATGAACATAGTTTACTGCGTTCAAACACTTTTATCGGTATCGATTCCGATCGATTGTCACGAGTGAACAGTAAACGTAAACGTAGAATGCACTTTACGCAGTCATCTGTTGTGTAATAGCTTTATAACGATTTTCAAATATTCAGGGAATTTCAGAGAATTCCCTGAACTCTTGTTTGATGTATGAAAGTTCCAGAATATTTTATATCCGACAACATGGATTCATTGGAAATTTTGCACGGCCATGCCAATTTTCACAACAATATGCAATATTCTATTTTCTTCATTCCTTTGATGTTTTCAACCAAAATTGAAGTGCACGTGCAAGCACTTACAGCTAGTATTAACTTCCTGTAAAATTTGAAGAACATGTGTTGTATATTAAGGATATAAAATATCTTCTACAAAATCGCCTCGTTTTGTCCACAAAAAGGTCAATTTTGTAAATATTATTCTGCCCAATATCTTACACTTTTGTGACTGCTGTTCGTGGCGTGCAACTCTGCGTCCATCGTCTTAAGGAGTTCGTCCACACGTGTGTCAGGATTTGTTTTGAGATAAGCGGTCAGAGTAGTGTAAAAACCTTTTCTGGAGGTCATCCTGGAGGATCCGAGGCCGCGCACGAGACGCGTGACGGCGTAACTCAACTCTTTGCTCTCCTCGTTCTCCTGAAAATGACTTATGCATTATTTTTTCAAAACCACGTGTCACGCGATTTGCTGCGAGCGAGCACAACACACTGTTTTGTCGGCGTCAAATCGCGAGGGATTCGAGGTTAAGGTCGGCGGGGGAAACACTTACCGATTTCTTTTCGTACATGTGACGTATCAAATCGACACCGCCGTTCAATCTCTCGTGCGGCTTGTCGTTGACAATCCTCGAGAAACAATCGAGGATCGTCGAGCCCATTTTTCTGTCTTTCCGCGGCTCCGGGCCACACGAGGCAGTCTCGATCTCCATGTGCATGGCGTCCGGCATGCCTCAACTAGCCATCTTTGATTCTCTCCCCGAGACTACACTAGTAAAAACAGCTATTACAAACTCCGGTCCAGACGTGCAACATTTTTTTTTCTTTACATTAAAACGACAACAAAAGTCCGACTAAGAAAGCTAAGCGAATATAAAAATACGCAATTTTTTTCACTTAAACGACGTAAACTTTTATCGTCATTTATAATTGTTAAACATTTATATTTTCTTCTCGATAACCGAGCGGAGAATCCAAATCTGGAATAAACACGCATCGACGATGAATTTTAAAAGACAATTTGTACATCATCGAAGTTAACAAACTTATGATAAATTGTTTATCGGCTGAAAAAGAAAACATTGGCTATAATTGAAAATCATTGTAACCGCGGTATTGGCCTTCGTCTCTCGTTTCTATGCGATTAGATAGCTCGAGATCGATTAACTTTCCGCTAATTAAATAAAGCAAAAGTTCTCCCTCGAGCACCCGAACATGTTGCGTCCGTCTCTTTGAACGCTGCGTTAGGAGCGTTGGGACCTTTCGAGGAACAGCGCGACGTTCTGCTTGTTGCACGCGCGCGGGCGGCTTGTTGTTCGGATGGTTTGTAAAATTGCCATCTTGATAGCGGTGGCTCTCCGGCCGACTCTCGCAAGGTCCCGGCCAGTTTCGTGCATCCAACATGGCTGGTCGAAGTGGTTATGATGATCCGAGGCAAGTATTATTCCCTCGATATTATAAATGGTGTACGATCTTAACGCAATAACTCGGAGAAGTCAGTGTTGTGATACGCGCTCTCTCGTGTCGGCGACGATTCCAAGTACGTCGCGTATCGTCGATTATCGTTCGACTCTCGGGTGAGGTTAAACGAGTTCCGTTTTGAGTGCGGCGCAGGCACTTTGCGAAACATGGGTGCTCTCGGGGGGAGAGAGAGCACGCGGCTTTATTTTTCGACGATTTTGGAGGCCTTCCATGAGCTCCGTTCGGCGTTATTCGCGATCGCTCGTCGTCCCGCGTACACAACGATGTGACCTGTGCTATTTCGGCTAAGGCGGGCTAACGTTGGACAGCGTTTTTCGTCGTTTGTGTGTCAAAAATGGAATTATGCCTCGGTTGATAAGGGAGAGAATCGAAACGGGTTGCGCGGCGATTTTTCGCCGATATCGGCGCGGCAATTTTTTGCCTCTGTCGCTCACAAACGTTCATCGACAATATTCGAGGCGGTCTCCCGCGATCCGCTGAGTCGAATAAACGCGTCGCAGGAATCCGATAACTTTTCGACGATTCTCGACGCTTGGGCGAACGAAAAAAAAACACCGAAACACAAAGTTTCGTAGTATATTAATTGCTGTCTATGGTTTCCTTGCAGAGATTTTTCGGGAGGAAGTTTTGGGAGTTCGAGGAGCAGCAAACCATTGCCCAATGAACCACCGTACACGGCGTACGTTGGCAATCTACCCAACGGAGTTATCCAAAGAGATATCGATAATATTTTTGCTAATCAGAAAGTGAAGAACGTTAGATTAGTGAAGGATCGAGAGACGGATAGGTATTATTATTATTATTACCATTGATGTTATTTAATTTTTATTTATCTGTATTGTCCTCCGCTTCTCAAAGCTACTGCCTTATACTAGATCGACTTGGTAGATGCGTAATTATTGTTCCTCCTTTATTTTTTCCATTTGTGTTTTGTCCTTACACACCAAGCCAGTCTCTCTATTTTTTGTGACTGCAGACGACTTCCCTTCTGGATCATATTCGCGAAAATCTTACGACTAAAGGCACAGAGAAACAGCAGAAAGCATGATGCGATACAGTCAGACAGATTTGCGTCATGGTACTAATGCTACGTTGAGTTTCAACCTGAATGTAAACATGGACTGCAGCTATATATATATTGTGACACACGTATGCGCGTATGCCTTAAGTAGATTTCTGAAGCCATGTCCTGCTTATAGTTTTATTTTGGAAATTGAATCCTTGATTTGCCGGTGCTCCGGTTTAGAGACGAGCATGCTAACCACTAGACCGACACACCGGTTTTTATTATCGTTAGAAATTACAGAAAGGAAGTTTATAACTTATAATATCTATGTCTTTTTACATTATATAGACAAATGTTTGACAAATCAATTCTTAAACTGGTTTGTTGTCTCAGATTCAATTATTGTGACTTCTAATGTGTTCTACGCACTCACTGAAGGTGTGTTAAGCCTTCAGGTTTTCGACCCTTGTCCTTTTTTTTTTCCTTTTTGCACAAAAATTTGTTTTTCAAATCTATGAGTGAAAAAAAAATTGATTGTTTATTACAGGTTTAAAGGTTTCTGCTATGTTGAATTCGAGGAATTGGCCGACCTCGTGTCGGCGCTGGAACTGAACAACGTCGTATTTGTGGAGGGAAAGCCCATTAAAGTTGATGTAGCCGAGGGGAAGAGGAACGACCGAGGAGGAGGATTCGACAGAAGGGGCGGTCGCGGCGGCGGGGGACCAGGCGGTGGAGATCGCGGTTACGGTAGTTCCACTTATTCCAGTAAGTTTTGTTATGGGGCGGATATTTGTTCGCCGATACACTTGCGGGATTTTGGAGCCGAGATTAGTTGACACCGTCGAGAGGATAGAGTTGTTTTATGTTGTAATTTTCGTGCACGGTGGCTCAATGTTTATTTGTGCATTAAATAAAAAATAGTTACGTGATTTTTATTTTTCAATTTCTTTTTAGGAGGGGGCGGCGGCGGTGGTGGAGGTGGTTATAACGACCGAGGACCACCCGGTGGACGACAGGGTGGGGGTGGGTACAACGATCGCCCGAGTAACCGTGGAAATTACGGCAACTTCGGGGACGAATCGGGCGGCGGCGGGGGTGGTCGAGATTGGGGATCGCGCGGCGGTGGTGGGCCCAGATCTCATGGTGGATCGCGCCAACCTC
The DNA here is from genome assembly GCA_030522725.1 of Ichneumoninae sp. B BG-2022a. Taxonomy (NCBI): domain Eukaryota; kingdom Metazoa; phylum Arthropoda; class Insecta; order Hymenoptera; family Ichneumonidae; species Ichneumoninae sp. B BG-2022a. The sequence continues at coordinate 14,116 of JAPYZD010000861.1, forward strand.
GCGACGGTCCCGGAGAACGCAAGAGTTACCAAGGAGAATCATTCCTCAACGAGCCGCCCGCCGGTAAAGAAACGCCGATCGATTCGGATCGACATCGCTGGCCGCATCCAATAAAATTTTATGATAAATTAACGTTATCGTTTTACAGATACAACGGGACGAAAGCGGCTTGTACTGACGAAAAGAACAGTCGCCGACCCGGTGAACGCCATTGCTGAATCAAGCAAATCAAGTTCGATCTACGGTGGTGCGAAGCCACGGGAGGAGAAAGTCATGCCTGCGGAAAACAAATAAAAGTTGTGGTAAACGTTCATCATGCAATAGTTATTATATCTCCGCGAATAAAAGAAAAAGAAAAAAGAAAAAAATAACAAAAAGACGGGGAGAAATTTTCACGAAGGAAACATCATTGGTTGAACCAACGTAAGGGTGGCAGCTTTTTCAAACAATAACACCGGGTCGCAGTTTGACCTGTGAAAAACATCCGTATAAAACCATAGACACACACACACACATACACCGTTAATATCAACATAGCAATTTCTTTCCATCACAGTGGAGAGAGTCTTCCCTGAAGGAAAGTATCGAGGAAAAAAAAGGAAACAAATAAAAAGTACAGAAAAAAATAAAATAATAATGCAAGCAGACACTGTAGTGTCGTACGAGGCTTGACATTTCGATGACTGCAATGCAAAACTTGTAATTTTTCTATTCTGATTCCCCTCTACCTCACCGCCGCCAATATTATTATCGTTGCTACATCTTTTTTCATTTTTTTCCGTAAGAAAATTCTGTACCAAATGATTGATGAACCACAATAATGCTCCCCCGAAGCCCCCCTTGTTCTCCGACTCGTAAATTATCCAAGTGCGTTTACAATGAATGTTTGAATGTGATTGATTAAGATTTGATGTAAAAGACCAGAAAATTGAGAAAACAAAAACAAGTTTATTAAGACGCTTCGGGCAACATGAGATGTAAGTTTCAAGTTTTCGAGTTTATTGTGTCGATTTAATTACTTGGTTCGAGTCGGCTTATTATAATTATTAGTAAGTTGATTATTATAAAAGAAGAAGAAGAAAAACTATACTTGTAATTCCGTGAAAGAAAAAAAAAGAAGAAACAAAGAGTGGAAATGTGTGTGAATCACTTTTTACAACATTGAGCGAATAACGATCGAAGCGCGATAATTATACATAATTAATACGGAGTAATGCCTTCTTAAAAATTGCGTTACTAACAAAATAAAAAAGAACGTCTGTGCGTTGCGCATCGTCGACGATGACAATTGTGTGAGACTAATAGGAGAATGAAAATAAATAATAAATGAAAGAATGATTAACAAAAAAAAGAAAGAAAATTCAATAAATAAACGAGATACCGATGAGAACCATGTAAACCGCTGCTTGTATATGAATATTATTTCATGAATAAAGTAGATGTTTGCTTCGATAAAGAAACACGAAAAAAAAGAAACTGACTGTAATGAATTGTACATGTTAGATCGCCGTTTTTCATTAATTCGCATTATTTAATATTGTAGTTTTACTATCGATGTATTTTACAAGTCAATATAAAACAACAAAATTCCATTGCTACTACTTCAATATTATTGCATTCGACTATTCAGCGACAGAGATTTCTCGCACTTTTATCAAGTGCAATGAGTAAAATTGGCCTAACGAACAAGCGCGCTTCGTCAGCAATCAAGCGAACGCCTTTGTTTCTTTGATTTTTTTTCGTCGAGTTTGCAACTGTAGCTAAAGTATGGAATAACTTATGACTCATCGAAATAATGAATCACGTCTTTGGCATTGAAGTCTTCCACGAGCTTTGTACAAGCAACGTAAAAACCTCGACTCCGAACGAACCGACTTATTCGTGGGGTTTCCGATTGCCGGAAGTTAGATTTCTAACTTCCGGTCGCGTTTAATTATCTGCGTGTTGCTACCGACGCGCAGATAACAAATCGTTAGTTTATAATATTTAGGTAAAAGAACTGTCGCTCCGGCTCAGCATAAAATAACTGTTAACGCAGCCGGTAACTTTACCGGTAAAGGTAGCATCAAGGAAAAAATTGACCGACAAAAATCCGAACGTCTTTCGAGCCTCGAGTTCGAAGCGCCTTCGAACGATCCGGAGAAACCCGCAAACGGCTGCGACCCTCGCTGCCGTTACCGAAACTCATATTGACCCAATAACTCTTAATTCAACTTGATCGTATCTTTCATGCGTCAAATTCTCCGCATTGTAATCCAAGACTTCGTGACCGATATAAGCCGATATGCCACGCCTCTTCGAGCCGCCCTCGCCGCTCCCTTCCAGCTCCGCCGCAACGCCACTCCGCGCATAAATGTGCGACACGACACAAGTGTCGCTGATTCGGCTCCGCCAACACTTCGTAGCATTTCCCGCAGAGCCGACTCTGCCTTCAACAAATGTCCTCCGTAGCGACCAATAACTCAATCGCGCTCCAGCGGAAGGCGAGCCTCCCACTTTAGCCAAAAAGTGCGTCCAGCACAGCGAAAATAAATTTTGTCCTCGAATTGCGGTTCGCGTACGTCGCCGTTGTCTGTCGCTGTCAGCACGGCGTCCGGTCGTCACGTTCGATTCAATTTCAATATATTCCATCGATAACTTAGCAACGATAGTTTTATTCGCGAAATATCCGACTCGCAGACACTACCGAGGATCCTCCATCGTTCCGATTATGTCGAGCGAAAGCGTCAAAACGGTGAGAAAATGAATTTACGAAGAAAAAGGTTAAAGGATTCTGGCACTTGCGGCACTTTGCTAACGAGCCCTTTGTCACTGGCTGATACACTGACTCTCCAACAAAGTACTGAGGCGATATTTTTTTTTTTTTTTTTTACATTGTTTTGTCTTCACAGTTCGCGAGTTTGGAGACTCCCGGATACGTGGGTTTTGCCAATTTGCCTAACCAGGTTCACAGAAAATCTGTGAAAAAAGGGTTCGAATTTACTCTCATGGTGGTCGGCGAGTCGGGTCTTGGAAAGTCGACGCTCGTAAACAGCCTCTTTCTCACCGATCTTTACCCTGAGAGAATAATACCCGACGCCGTTGGTGAGAAAAAAATTGGCAAAACATGTTTAAAGGAATTTCTAATTTTTGTATTTTACATGGATTTTATTTTTTGTATTTTATTTTTTTCGAATAGAAAAAACCAATCAGACTGTTAAACTGGACGCCTCCACCGTTGAGATAGAGGAAAGGGGAGTGAAGCTGAGACTGACCGTCGTCGATACGCCGGGCTACGGCGATGCCATCGACAATACCGACAGCTTCAGAGCAATAATTCAATACATAGACGACCAATTCGAGAGGTTTCTCAGAGACGAGAGCGGCCTCAACAGGAGAAACATAGTGGACAACAGGATACACTGCTGTTTCTACTTTATATCTCCTTTCGGTCATGGGTGAGCGTCAAAATGTTCAGCTCGGATTAAAGATAACGTAGATTCCGGAACTGTTGGGAATAAAACGACTTTCCTGAATATCATCGGTCAGTTCATCAACCTCGGAAATAACAATTGATGTTCTATCTTTCGTTACTGACGATAATTGGAGATAACTTGGGAATACACGCCATGTGTGGTTTAAAACGAGCTGCAGCGTAAAAGAAAAATTTGTATGGAATTTAATTTACTGGTACACGAAGACTGTTTGCATAAATCTTATATTAAATTTTGTGTACAATTGCGATGAAAAATGAATGTTCAGTGTACCAAAAACATTGGAAATACCTTATGTTTCATAATTTACTTGAATTTTACTATTAAAAACACTTCAATTTCAATGAAAAAGTATATTCATATTTCATCACAATTGTACATTAAATTTAATGCGCCAGTTTTTGCGTAATGACTTCCAGTTTGGTGCATCGAATTTACAATATTTTTAATAGGGTATTTACTATCGTGCGTCTCGCTGGAATAATTGTTTGATCAATAAGTTATTTTGCTTGCTCAGTTTGAAGCCCCTGGACATCGAGTTTATGAAGCAATTGCACAACAAAGTCAACATCGTGCCGGTTATCGCGAAAGCGGACGTTCTCACCAAGAAGGAAGTATTGCGTTTGAAGAAGCGCGTTATGGACGAGATCGAGGGTAGCGGTATCAAGATATATCCCTTGCCCGATTGCGACAGCGACGAGGACGAGGATTACAAGGAACAAGTCAGGCAATTGAAAGAGGCCGTTCCGTTTGCCGTCTGCGGGGCGAACACGCTTCTCGAAGTCAAAGGACGAAAAGTTCGTGGCCGTTTGTATCCGTGGGGCGTCGTCGAGGTGGAAAATCCCGACCACTGCGACTTCATCAAGCTGAGAACTATGCTTATGTGAGAGAAAACTAAACATCCACAATTCGCTGCCTCGACGATTATTGAGACATCAACTTTTATTTTCTTCCTTTTTCGATATATTTTTTTTTCAGCACTCATATGCAGGACTTGCAAGAGGTAACCCAGGAGGTCCATTACGAGAATTATCGTAGCGAAAGATTGGCGAAAGGTGCTCCGGTTCCTCCTCGTCGGCAGATGTGCGTAGTATAATTTTACCCCAATAACGTTAACGATTTATTTATTCGCTGTCTGACCCTAATTAATATGACGCAGGGTTGCCGAGGCCAAGGAGACGGTCGCACCGTCGGAGAAAGATCGTATCCTGCAAGAAAAAGACGCCGAGCTGCGACGCATGCAGGCACAGATCGCCGCAATGCAAGCGCAGATGCAACAGCAACATCCTTAACCGAAACGCCTCGAGCACGTCATGGAATCACGGTGAAGCGAAGAAAATTGATTCTTCTTGCCCAGGTGCCAAAAAAAAAAATGTCAACCTATACTACTGTTTAGTATTCGAGGAAGAAGTGGCCGTAACGGTTTTTTAGGCTGCTTGACATGAATGTCAATTCGTAAATGAAATCAACGACATGTCCGCCACTGGAATCAAACCCGATATGTACTTACGGATACGTAGATTCGTGATATATTTTATACGATACAGTATTTTTTAACGAAAGAAACGAAAACAAACAAAAAAATGAAACGCAAACCGAAGAAAAAAAAACATGCGAAGAAAACACGAACGCGAAACGAAATTTTTATCGATCATCAGCGCGACACAGAGGTGTGGCTGAAAAACTAATGGAAATTAATCGGGAGCTACGCCACCGCCGCCGCTCGCAATCATATTACTGACCGTCGAAGTGCCTTGCATCGATTATTTTCTTTTTCCATTCGCAACGCCCGAATGTTTACATCGAGCTATACGTCGGGAGTCTCGAAACAAGCACGTACTGTGTACTACGTAGAATTTAATGCTTTAAATCGGATTTTCATTAAGTCATTTTATCCGAGCGTTGAAAGCATTTCTAATCTTCCATTGGCGTTTTCTTCTTTTTTTCCTCGACACAAACCAAGATACTATAGATTGGTTGGAAGGAATTCAGTAACTCAGACGGTTTTTAATCTATAAGAATTCGTACGCGCAACAATCTTCGAGGAGAAGAAATTTTATGTGTAACTTGCAGTCTGTCTATTGTGCAATTTCGTCTTGTATTTTTTTAACTATAAATAAGCAGCGCAACAAAGTCAAATTCTGCAGTTCTTCCGGCGAAAGATCGAAAAAATCCATCGTCGAATTACTATTCACCGACATCTTCCAAGCTCCGACGCTTCCGTTATCGAAGTACACGACAATTGTGCATTTAACGATTTAGAATAAGATCTGCCATAATAGGCAATTTATTTGAAAACAAAAATTAATAATTAATTAATGATAATAAACTTTTTTTATCACTGTGATAGGCAATGGTATAGAGAAGCTACAAAAACGGCTGTTTTTTTTCTTTCTCTCGAACGAATTGGTCCCAAAATTCGTGATGTGATCGCATTCATTTTACTCTTTACGCGTTTTCTACGATACTGAGAAATTTATTTTAAGGACTTTTTTTTACTTTCGCAACTTTTCTACGCATTTTTTTCACTTTTTTTCTCATAAGATATTGCGTCGAGTAATCCTTTTGATATTACGTATTGTAGATAAATAATGGAGAGTCTCACTGAGTCGGTGTGCGCTTGTGAGGATGATTAGATAGAGTGTCGAAGATAATTCGTGTTCGAATAAGTAATGTCACAATTCTTTTTTTTTTTTTTTTTCTATTTTTATGTCTACGAAGAATGGTTCGTGTCTGCGAAATTCCGCGCCGAATTTCCACCTTCGAGATGCGGCTTTTTTTACAATCATTTTATACAACAATAATTACATAATGTAACGGATATACCTAAGCTACTTCTCATTTGTGCATATAATAGTCTATCGCCGTGGAAAATGCGGCCAATCCTGCGGCACCAAATAAACCTGCCTTTATTCCGCCTGAAAAAAATAACACGATAATGTTTAGAACTGTAAGAAATCTTGCGTGTAAACTATATAATGTTGAGTCTGTATATCGTACCTCTCAGTCCTAGCAAACCGCCGGTCAAACCACCGGCGTATGTACCGTTCTTCCAGTCCGTTTTCCCGCGGTACTGAAAAAAACAAATATATATATATATATATCGTAAGATAAATCAAAAACTTCAACGACATCGAAATAACGAATAAATAATATTATACCGATTCTATGGTGCACTCGATGGCTGAAAAAACGCATCCTATAACGGCAAAATTTTTTGCATAACCGACAGTCGTAGTTTTCATTTCTCTAAAGACTTCCCTCGCGGTCTGCTGTTTCTCGACAGCGGCGACGTTGGGATTCACGCTAGAGGAGAACAAGCCTATAGCGGCTCCCACGCCAAACCCTAAAATCACCAAAGCTCAGAGTAAAGCGTGAAATATATGAAAGGTAAAATAGTGCTCTAAAAAATTGCGCGAATCAATGGGGAAAAATTGTACCTAAAACACAGGACATAAAGCTTTTAAAAGCGCAGCTTTCCACTGCTGACTCTATCATTTTTTCGTCGTCAGTCTTTATCCTGGCGGGTGTGAGCATCGTCGGTATTATAACGTTCTCTCTGAACCTGTGCTGACTCCCGACTAGGTACACAGCCATCCTGTCCCATTCCGCGTCACTCATGAAAACTCTTTTTTCACCCTCTGGAGCCGGAGGTTTTGGAACTTTCGGAGGCTCGAAGGACATCATTTTTTATTCGTGTTGTTAACTTCAGTGAAGCATCGACCGTTGCACAATGCTTGGACACGCTGCACAAGATTTCTTTGTCGAGTTACTGAATGAAAAAATTATTGTCACTGGTAAGAAAACACTGTAGCACAAATCTCGACGATTCAAGAGGCTTGATGCGTAATTGAGAGACAATCAGTTGTTTATATTATCGCACACGATGCTTAAATCCGGAGCGGACGAATCGTAGGTTATGCTGGTCATAACCTCGAGATTCACCGACGTGTGCGGCACGTTGGACTCTCAAACAATACCGACGATTACGCTCGACGCGGGCATAAGTTAATTCATAAAAATTAACTTAAAGCGGAAGATTTTTTGGAATCTGACTAGTAAACGAAACTCGAACGTCAACAGCAAAGCTCATACTCGCGATACGAAACATATTTCCAGATAGACATCGCGGTCTAGATGGACATCGTTCCCAGCTGAGATTTTTGCTTCACTAAATTGGGTAGCCGTGGACCTAAGTCGTTATTTTTCTTAAAGTTAAAAAAAAATTATTTTTAGTTATTTGTTTATCAACGGATTTCTCTTTGAGCAGTATTTAAATATAGATGGGTCTTGTAACTACATAGATCTTTCAATTCCAATGGAGAGACAGTGAAGTTTGAAAACAAGAACAATCAACACAAAGTAAATTATACAATTTTGTAACAATTCGTTATTCACTTTCGATGTCATCTCTCATTCTACCCATATGGCATGAAATATTTTAAAAACATTTCAGAAATATACTTAATCTTTCAATACATTTCTGAAACGATGAAAAAATATTTTGAAAACGAATATTTGCGAAACATTTCCGAAAGAATTCAATGTAAGATTTTTTACCAGACCAGAAAATATTTTCAAAATGTTGCACAAATATTTTTTTTTATCGCTAAAATATTTCCAATGTTAAAAAAATGTATATTTTTGAAACATTTCAAAAATATTTCCGTGCTATGTGGTTACCGATCCATTATGATGAGATTCCGTTATTTTGAGCTAGAAAAAAAATGCAACGTTGGTACAAAAGTTTAGGTTTGTTTCGTCGACGACGTAGAATCTTTTAGCATCGCGTTTTTGGGATGTAGTGATAGGCGAGAGGCGTCCTTCGCGAGTACACACTAGTTGCTTATCCCCCCGGCGCGAAGTGTAGATAATCGTGCGCGAGTGAGACGGCGACGTAGCGAGGAAGGGATAGGCTATCGGATTGTAGGTCATTCGACATCACCTCGGCATGGTGGGGTTACCCTTCTGCCTTGTGGCGGCCACGAACTAACTGGACATGCAGACGGTACACCAGTCTCTTTCTCCTGCAGGTTCGATCCAGGTGATAGACGAAGCGCGGCTCTTGTCTCGCGCGTACATCAACACAAAACCATTCCGGCGAAAGTCAGACGTTTTTTTTTTAATTCATCGTTTCGTTCTCCAACAAACAAGAAACTGAAAGTCGATTGAAGAAATTGATACAAAGTTCGGCGATAGGTGAAAAGACGTGCAGTGCAAGTTTTCTTTCGTAGTGTCAGTGCATTAACTGGACAGCTCCTCGCTCGAAGAAATGATAGAGTTTCTTTGCCGTTGCGACGATCGACAGATCTTCGGTGTGCGGAAATAAAGCACCGGGCGCCAGTTGGGATGATGGGAGTTTTAATGAGCTGCTAACCGGCGTGTTAATGCGCGTGTCCTCAACGTCATGTCGACCAGCTCGTTGTTCTACAAGGACAAGTATGCGGTGAGTAAAGTTTTTTTTTCTTTCGATATATATTGTAAATTTGTTACTTTGTAACGTTGAATTTTCTCGCTCGCCACGCGTCGCCGAAACCGGATCGACAGGTGTTTTAATTTGTCGCTCGATTAAATAGAATAAAATAAATAAAAATTATCTCGATTGCGCATGCGCCTTCGATAGATTTACACTTTACGACCGAAAGTTCAGACTTCGTGGGTCCCGAGTAGCGTACAGGAGATTATACTGTATATACAGTATATCTTGTGCGGCACAGTGTACGCTTCAGCACCTGACACTTTCACGGATGTTTAACCATTCGACCGTAAAAACTGGATAGGCTAAGACTCTCCGGCTCGAAACAGTTGCGTCGTTCCTCGAGCTTGTGGCGTCCATCATAATTTTCTCTATGGCAAATTATTAATGCTCTATTCGCCAGTGATAATAATAATGTGCTCGAGAATTGCACAAGAAACCGTTTCAATTATCGATACCTCTTCGGTGCATTCTCCGGTTACTGCGAGTGGAAATTTGGTATTTCGCAAACAGAGACAACGATTTTTTGGTGCAATTGCCATTCCGGTCTGGCTATTGGCCGCAACTTGGGAAAATCATATTCCCTTTCTTGCTTGTTTCTTTTGTTTTGTGAGAAAACGATATGAAAAATTCAATTTTCAACTTTTATGAGGAACCGTTATGCAACTTGTATCAGGAAGCGATATGAAAAATTCAATTTTCAACTTTTCTGAGGAAACAAGATGAAAAATTCAATTTTCAAGTTTTATGAGGAAGCGTTATGAAATTTTCAATTTCAAACTTTTATGAGGAAGCGATATGAAAAATTCAATTTTCAACTTTTCTGAGGAAGCAAGATGAAAAATTCAATTTTCAACTTTTATGAGGAAGCGATATGAAAAATTCAATTTTCAACTTTTCTGAGGAAGTAAATTGAAAAATTCAATTTTCAACTTTTATGAGGAAGGGATACGAAAATTTCAATTTTCAATTTTTAAAAAATTTTTATCCAAACACGATATCACGATTTTACGAAAAATTTCACAATAAATCGGTTGAATGTTTTTGTTTCTGAAAAAGTACCTTGAAAAATCGCTTCGCTCTGTTATCGCGAGGATTTATAGTTTGTACCTGTTGCATTTATCACTCGGACGGTGCAATTACAATTCCGGGCTTCCTATCAGCGGTAACTTGGAAGATGCAAATTCTCTTTTTTGTTTTTTTTTATCCAAACACGATATCGTGATCTTATATTTTTTTAATCGACAATGAATCGGTTAAAGATTTCATTTTTTCGAAAAGTACCCCGACAAATCGTTTCACTCTGGTATCGCTAAGATTTATATTTTTGTATGCTCCACCTGGACGAGCGTTTCTGTTCGTTTAATAATTTACCTCACGCATTTACTCATTTGAAAATAAAATCTAAACATTCTTTCTTCATTACCTTTGAATTATTTATTCGACGATTCGTGCATCGGTGGAAAAAAAACCGCATGTAGTGTACTCGTGAGATCATCGAGGTGATATAATTGCCGTTATATTTGTCATTCGTGCACAATATGCGTCGCCACGTACTCGAGGCTATATATATATATGTATATTATATATATATTTTTTATTTTCATTATTATTTTTAAAAATGTTTTTATTTAATTTATTTCACTTATTAACGGATTTCTCCTTGACCACAATTCAAATACAAAATGTGTCTTATAGCTACTTAGATCTATTAGTTCCAACAGAAATGCGGTACAAAAGTAAAAAAAATACATCAAGATATTTCATTTCAACCAGCATATAACATTTTATTAAGTCAAACTCTGTTTCATTATATATTAAATTATATATATATATATATATATATATATATATATTATATAGTATCATGCATTCTACACTCGGGGAAAAAAGTAATGATATAAACCTTCGCCGATCCAAAATAAACACCGCCCGACGAGTCATCGTTTCGGTATCTCGCAAAGACGTCCGAAGTCCGATATACATATCTCGAGTCGTTTCTCAAGCATGGTGAAATCCAGATTCACCGAAAGTGTCAATGTTTGTTCGAATAAGAGCTAGCCAAATATTTCACAAGTTGGCGGAAGTGAAAATGATAAAAGGCGGTTGTGTCTCAACCGGAAGATAAAACTCGATCGATAGGTGCACCAACTGGGCTGCGATAGATACACTACATATCTATACATATCTATAGAAAATATATATAGAAAATCCACTTCACTTTCTAAAGCGGATGGAACGATGAAGTCGTTCGGGTCGAGCGCGTGTATAATACTACAGTAGAATCTCGATTATCCGAATCGATTGGGGTCGGGTCCAGTTGGGGTTAACGATTATTCGGATAATGGAAATTTCAAGACGATAAATAACATCCGGAGGTCAGCAGAAAGGGAGCAAACGATGTGCCGGTCTCGCTTCTTCAGAATGTCCAATGTTTATTTTTCACCGTGAGGAGATTAGGGGAGACCGGGGCAAAATGGCACAACCGGCAAAACGGGACAGTGAGGGCAAAACTTAATTTTCTAATAATTTTTGGATGCCCCATTTTGTCCCAACGATACATCCGGATTCTCAAACCCGTTTTGCCCCGCGTACCACCATCGCCACCATCCCAAGGTTATTGGAGAATTGCCTTTTGCCTCGTTATCTCGATTTGCCCCGGTGTGCCATTTTGCCCCACTCTCCCCCTGTGCTTCGGCTTGGAGGTGGAAATATTGTTTGTCGAAGACACCGCACTTGATTGCAAAAGTATTGTTTAATCAACAATAATTTTTTACTTGCACGTATATGAATATCTCTATATGAATTTCGCTTCGTAAGAATGTCCAATGATTATGTCTCATCGTGAGGACATTGGGGGACACCGGGGCAAAATGGCACAGCCGGCATAATGGGACGATGAGGGCAAAACTCAATTGTCTAATCATTTTTGGATGCCCCATTTTGTCCCAACGATACATCCGGATTCTCAAACCTGTTTTGCCCCACGTACCACCATCGCCACCATCCCAAGGTTATTGGAGAATTGCGTTTTGCCTCGTTATCTCGATTTGCCCCGGTGTACCATTTTGCCCCACTCTCCCCTATGCTTCGGCTTGGAGGTGGAAATATTGTTCGTCGAGCGTCAATCCGCTCGCACACCGGCTTTCCCGAGCAGTTTCACCCACCCCAGCACAGTCGAATAGCACACATCGGAGCCGAGTTTCTAGCAAATCGTTTGAATCGCCTTACACACGTAGATCACACTGAACTGACTTCGAGATTTCGCTGCTCAAAAGCTCGTAGCTTGCGCCCGGCAATTAAATGAATGGACGACTCTACTTCACAGAATACTTGAAATAAGGGTCCGATATCGGAATAGTACATTACTCCACGAGGGCGAAAAACGTTTTATTTCACTCGGTGGGAAAGTACAAAAACCCCCATTTTCACACCTTGTGAAATAAAATTTTGTTCGATACTCGTGCGAAAAACGTTTTCTGAACTCGTGTGATTGCAACACTCGCCTTCGG